>JAIPRL010012246.1:0-12293 GCA_025469235.1 Pemphigus obesinymphae | reverse complement strand
ATTTGTGGTACATTTCACAAATTCAAAAATACTTTGTAATGATATATACATTTAAAAGTTTACAATATAAAATAAATTATTTTAAATAAATCAGAAATAGAAATTAATAAATAAATAAATATATATACAAATTATTTATTAATAAATAGAATATTTGTATAAGTATTTAAAAAAACGAAAATATTGAATTATTTATAATATAATCAGCTGCATTCTGTAGGTTATCAAAATCATAGTCCCACATCGGTCTAGGGGGGAAACCGCCACTCATAGAGAGAGCAGCGCTCCCAGTGTTCTTTTGTTTCCCCAATTATGATTGGAAATATTGTTATTTAATGACCAAAGATTTTACTAATATATACATTTTAGACTCCTCGGTATTATTCCAAACATTGATAACTTATATATCTTATCAAAGAATTAATAAACACATATTTTTTAACTAAGCTCAGAGTCCGTCCTTATTTTTATTTCCAATTCAACCACTGCCTGTATATTTGTATACAAGGTAGAAATAAGTATGTAGCCCATTTTTCGAGTTTAACTTATAATATAAAATTTCAAAAGTCAAGTTTAAAAAATATTATGTCATATTAAGCCAGTCTCCCACTACCTACTATATACTCGTATATTTTTTTAAAGGGTAGAAATAAGTATGTAGTCTAAGTTTCAGGTTTTAGCTTATAACATTCAATTTTAAAAATCAAGTTTAGAAAATGGTATGTCATATTAAGCCGGTCTACCCCTACTACTTACCACGAGTTTTGTAATTAATCGTGATCCATAATAGTCGGGAACTAAATTTTTTCGTAAATAATATTGTTAATTTATTTATTAAAAAAGTATAACATTCAATTTCATTTTCTGATGAATAGGTTGAAAAAGTACATAATTCAAAAATTGAACTCGTCTAAATATAACGACGAAGGCGGGAATGAACGAAAACGGGTCGGGGAAATAAATAAATAGCCTATGAGACTCCTCGTGGAAAACGGTTATACTTTTTTGGTTATTTTATTATATACGATTATATCATAACTTTGCGAATTATATTAATAATTACATACCTACAATTATTAATGACATACTGACAATAAACCTTAATTTTAATTGAACGAATATTCTACTGAATTTGTTTTGATATTTATTTTTAAGTTTTAATTTTTTCTGCAGAGTTGCCACATTTTTTTGTGTTGAATTAGTCAAGTAGAAGTTTTATAGTAAACAGATTTTTAATAAAAAATTGATTTTATTCAGTACTTTGAAGAGGAATTTTCATAGTAGCGTTTCCTTAATCGTAAAGAAATGCTACGTTACGTTTTTATGGTGTATTATATATATGTAGTATTTTATAATATAAGTAGTTCAAATAACAAAATTACAAATGGATAGTTGTTAAGGTAACAAATTTTTTGATCATTGGTTATTTATAAATCAAAGTGCATTTTTTTCTTTTTATAGTATTAAATATTACTATAACGAAGCTCCTCTCAAAATTCAATATATTATCCATCAATATAGTTTTTTTCCTGATGAGCTAAGTACTTCCATTCCTTATTGACACAACTTTACCATACACCAATGTATATTATTTTGGTATAAGAAGCTTAATAAGAGCTTTGGAATAAATAGACTTTTGATGGAAACTTAATTTAAATCGTTACCTGAATTATTTGATTTCTCTAAAAATATTCTAAAAATATAAAGGCAAACTATAGATAACTAATAATGAAATATGGTTACAAATGTGAAAATCACAAATAATTATTTGTTGTAGTAACCGATTTTTTGTATTTTAATCAGTTATTTAAAGGTTTAAAGGTTCAAGTTTCGTCTTTAATAACAAATAGAATAACAAATCCCTCAAGATTGCAAAAAGGCAATAATTATTCCCATTCACAAGAAAGGTGATAAAACTGAGTGTGGAAATTACAGAGGGATATCGCTCCTAAACTCAGCATATAAAGTATTCTTCAAAGTGCTACTGAATCGTATAAGTCCCTATATAGAAGAAAACCTAGGTGAATATCAGTGTGGTTTTAGGAGGAGAAGATCAACTATTGAACAAATTGCAGTTATGAGTCAGATCATAGAAAAGAAATATGAATTTGGACAAAATCTCTGGCAAATATTTATAGACTTTAAAAAAACCTATGGTAGCATTCATCGGGAGAGTTTATATAATATAATGGCTAAATTTGGAATACCGAAGAAGCTAAGGAACCTAACCAGGATGTGTATGGAAGGAACGCATTATAAAATCAAGGCTAACCAGATAACCTCTGAAACGTTTAGAATGGAAACAGGGCTAAAACAAGGGGATGCGCTATCTCCAATATTATTTAATCTAGTTCTAGAGAAAGTGGTTAGAGGGATGCAAGAAGAAGCAATGGGTGTAGAAATAAACCAGCGAAAAGTTCAAATCCTAGGTTTTGCTGATGATCTCAACATTGTAGGCAATACCAGAGATGATACAGAGAAAGCATTGAGAGTTCTAGAAAAATCAACAAATAGAATAGGACTAAAAATAAACGTGGAAAAGACTAAGATCATAGAGCTATTAGATACGGACACAGATCTAACGAACCCTGATCCGGATGACTGGATATATGAAAAAGTTAATGAGTTTAAATACCTTGGTGTATGTATAAACACAAAAAATGACTGGTCACAAGAGATTGGAATAAGGATAATAAAAGCAGGGAGGGCGTCCTTGGCATTATTCAAATTTTTCAAATCTAAAATGTTGTCCAAAAAAACGAAAGTTAGACTCTACACAGTGATAGTGAGAGCTGTATTAACATATGGATGCGAACTGCGAAACATGGACGACTACAAGCGTAACAGAACGAAGACTTATCACCTTCGATAACAAGATATGGCGGCATATGATATGTCGACCTAAATTAGACAAAAACACAAGTATGTGGAGGAGAAAGTTTAACAAAGAAATAATGGAAAAAACAGGAATGACTCCAATTAAATATTACATAAGAGGCCAGAGAATCCAGTGGTTTGGGCACATTATGCGTGGAAGTGACGATAAAATAATTAAGACAGTACTGTTTTGGACACTAACGGATAAGAGACCACGTAGACGGCAGAGAAAAAGATGGATGGACGTGGTCGAGGAAGATTTAAAAAGGATAGGAGTAAATGATTGGAGAAATATCATTCATGATCGAGAAAAGTGGCGTGAAATTGTGATGGTGGCAAAAAATCTTGCAGAGTAAATAAAGCCAGAAGAAGAAGAAAAATATTCTTTCGATCAAGGCCGTCCGAAGGGGAGGTTTGAGAAGGGGGTATCTTACCCTCCAATTTCGAAAAGCAGTTTGCAAAATTATGTTCAGTCAGCAAACAGTAAAAAAAAGTCAAAGGCCTTTTTTTTTTTTTTTGATTATTCACGTTTTGAATAAAGTATTTTTTGGAGTTTATTCTTTTAAATACACAAACAGGTAATCAATATTGTTTTAACAGTTTTATGTTGAATATTATAATCTATTTTTTAAGACAATACACAAGTTGCTTGGGTACCGACCGTCGGTATAGGAACCTACTCGACAGAAACTTATAACGGAAACGGTGCAAGCAAGTGCCAGCCGTCATATAATTTATATTTATTTAGCATGCCTCGTACAGGGTATCTCGGTAGATTAATATTTCCTAGTAATTTTAAAAATATTGGTCATAAATATTTAACATGTGCTTCGAGTATATATTTTGTACAGTAACTACGACGCACAATTTTCATAAATTTGATATCAATTTGTTGGGCTATATACCAATAGAAATTATTTATATAAATATATTGAGTGGCGGATTTGAGAGGGGGCAATAGGGCGATTGCTCCTCTCCCTCTTGAGCCGTACTTTTTTGTATGACTGCATTTACAAAATGTTACCAAAAATTTGGAAAAATACATCGATGCCATTTGTTAGATAAAGACGATAATATTATTCTTAATCCTATAATTCTATCTTTTAGTATGAAATTTTGAATTTACCAGTGATGTACAAATTTAATAAACTAAAATGTTTAATTATATATTTAAATAAATATATATAATATAAGAGGTAAATTAAATTATTGAATTAAACGTTTTTTTTAAAAAATTCTTTATTATATTTTGTTAGTTTGGATATGTACATTTTACTAAACGATATGCAAGTATAATTTGGACATGTCATTTATAGTTTATATATATGTATAATGCATACCTACTAAACTATAATTAATTATTGGTAGATTAAAAGATAGTCTACATTTAGGTACACTTGTAGACAGTGGAACCGAAATATATTTTGTCAACCGATTCAACTAATCAAATTAATACACCTACACACCTCAAAGAAAAATTTCCTAAAACTTCACTTAAAAAAAAAAATCATTAAATAAGCAAAATAAGGTCTTTCGTAAAATTGCAAAAATATTCGCATATTTACTGCCGACCCATTCACCTCTAAATTTCACTATATACGTATTTAAATATAGTCTTGGTAACTGAAAAAATATAAGTAAAATTAATACTGTTACTCTTTTATAGTACATAAATTAAGTTTTTTTAAATTCGCCCCTCACCCTCCTTAGATGACCTCTAGATCCACCACTGAGTATATTACACTATATATTCCGACATTCCGCTGTTATTGAAAGAAATGATTTAAAATGCAAAAATTTAAATGCTTTAAAATTCAACATATTCATTGTGCGTATTATCTATTCATCTTATCTTATCTTGAAGTCCGGTCCCGGTCTCTACTGGACCGTTATTTCAAAATTATAACCCGGGTTTAAAACAGCTTCTAAAATTATAGAGAATCTGTAACCGGTATTAAGTGGTTTATTAATTGTATTTAAAAGCGATTCTTTGAAAATATAAAAATAAAGGTTACCAATAAATGTATTTAAAACTGCTCGCTAAAGTTTAGGGTAACCCCTTCTCGGTTAAAAGCGGATACTTTTAACCATACATTAAGATAACCGCTTTTCGGTATAAAACCCCCCCCCCCCACTTACCTACTAATTCTTATAACTAGCTATCGACTTTATGCCACGTCTAACTTTTAAAAATATTTATGTGTATATAAAACAAAAAATATATTATTTATATAAATTCGTAGTATTTTATATTTCATTGCTATAATATAAGCATTTTTAGTTAATTGTCGAGTAAGTGAAAAATAATTTGTATGCAAATTAAATTTAATAAACAACACATTTTTTGCATAATATATTATGTATTTATTTCAAACTGAGTCACTATATTATTAACGCAAAGGTCTTAAACAATATGATCTTGTCATCTTATGACATGTGTGCCATACGTTATTGATTTCAGATCATTATATCATATGTTACAGAGTTGTGTCGTATAATTGTATAAAAGTCTGAAGTCAAAATTTTGTTACGTACATACATTATACCGTTTTTCCCATTCTTATCAAATTCAATTTTCAATTCTAAAATTAAATATGTTTAAAATAACAACTATTTTTATAAATTTATGTCTATTTATGTAGGTATTACATACACATTCAGACACTGTTTATTTCGTGTCATACCTCTGTATAAAATCTTCTTTAAGAATCCATTTTGACAGTTTTGCGTAAACATGTTTTTATCGCTGAAAATCATTCGTTGTTCTATAAAGCTTGAAGGAAAACTACTAAGAAAATTACTAAATTTGTTATAAATTGGAAAATTAAAAATTAAATTAAATAAAATTCACATCAGATAGGTATTAATTATTGAACTATATGGGATAAGAATATAAAAATTTTAGATGAATTTTCAGAAATTAATAAATTAATTAATTAATCACAATCATAACAATCGTACTTTTTTTAGAGTGAAATTAATCTTTCTGGGATGAAAAGCATTTTTGAATACAAGTTGGTATTTTAAAAAGATGAATGGTGATATTTTGATTTTCAAAGTAGTATTTTCTCAAGCGTGAAGAAAAACTATTAAAAATAATGGTTAATATTGTAAATCGGAAAATAATATTTTACCGGACTTTGCTAAGAAACGTTTCTCGAATGTAATGATTTATCTTTGCGCATTCAAATCTAAAACAATAGTAATATACTAATCTATATACTCCGACCGAATAGAATCTTTTGTATTGAAATGTATTCTAGTTGGCACTTTGTAAATGTTTTAGATTTTCTAAATAGTGTTATTTGCATTCAAATCTAAATGAATAATTTTACACTATCCGGTCCAAGAACCAAAAGGATCATTGGATCACCATCTGTATCTGGATGGCTTTTATTTCCTTTTTTGTGAATATATATATATATATACACAAAATGTATGACAGAAATAAATAAATAAAATGAAATGATATTGAACATATGTAATACAATTTTAATACATTGATAAGGCTGAGAGAAAAAGGTTAGGTTACAAAAATTACAACAATAATAATAGTTATATAGGACGTAAATTATTACGTCGATATTTTAATTATAATGAGACAAATGTATAACAATACATAATATACGATAGTTGGACAAAGAATTTGTGTTCGTGTCTAAGGTCAAGCTAGAGTTTTTTATAATAAACAAGAAGAATATTAAAAAGTAAAAGTAAACAATATAATAAGTAGGTATCTGTATGAAATTAAAAACACGATTAATAGTATATACATAGGTATCTGATAAAATAAAAAATACAAATTTGTAATGAATAAACGCCACACACTATAGAGAATATCATAATATTATGGTGATTGACATAAAGTAAGAAACATTGAGGACTATTTTTTAAATATTTAGTTATCGCAATTTAATCTATATTTTGATATTTAGATATCAACTAAGCCCAAGGGCCAAGATCATATTATGAACTATCAAAATGCCCAAATTCAAGTAATAAATAACAATGGCATATTATAATACAATAATAGTTACAATACATTAAATAATAAATATTAAATTATTATTAATATAAATTTCAAATATAGACAATAAAATATAAATAAACAAAAAAATAATAATAATAATATATATAATATATTGACAATAATGTTATTAGAAGGATAAACAGTTTTTTGGTTACTTTTAACAATAGAAAAGTTACCGGTAATATCATAAAACGATTACTATATCTATATCAATAAAAACCCAAAATATAAGTTTCTAAAGCTAATTACCAGATCATTGATGATTGCTTCTTAAATTTAGAAACAAATACCGGGAACAGGTTTTTGGTTATCAAAATGGAGTTTTTTTTTAAGCTGTTTTTGGGGAAAATCGGTCACTGGTTACAGCCCTGAATATTACGTAAATCCTATTCAATGTATTATTATTACTTCTTACCTTATCAATATATAATACGTGTATAATCGAATATATTAGACATTTAAGTATAATGTAATAATACATTTTATGTTATCGAATTTCATAATAAATAGCCAATAGATATTTTAAAAGCAATTAATATTTAAATAAAACATAAAAAACCTAATTTCTACAAAATATATTGTTAAACAACGACTTTGTTATTTAACACTGTACATGGAAACATAGTTTCCGATATACGTATTTGTTGTATTAAAACAATATATTTTATAGAAATTGGATTTTTATATTTTATTTAAATAAATCCTAAAGTTCTCAATTCCACTATAAACATAAATATTTATAAGACAAAAATCGAAATATTGTATTAAATTATGAATTTTGAATTTATAGAATGAAATCTGGTTCGAAAATATAATTTTTTAGGATTTGTCGGACATTTGTATAGTTGTTTTATGAGATAGTATAATATATGAACATTTGATCTCCGTATCCAAGACTAAATATTCCCATTGTAGTACTGTAGAGAATAAAACGGGCCTACCCAAATATTTTGAGCTAGATACGCCACTGAATGTCTCTCCTTCTCACTCCTGGAATAAACACTAAGCTGCAGTGATAAGTTCATGAACGTTTTGAATCAGATATAAGTTCCAATAAAGTAACAAAAAATAATATGTTACAATTAATTTTATAAAAATTAAAAAACTCGTTATATATAAGATGTATTTGTATTAAAAATTATACCTGAAATTTACGAGGTTGTGAGAAAAAGGTAGCTGGTTAATAACTTATAGTAAAGAGTTCATATATTTATGAATTATATACACTTAATTTAACTATTATTTAGCTGTTATCAGCTCTTTATAATCGCAACGATGACATGATAACCGAATTAGAAAACAGCGGAATTATAATAATATATACCTACGATGTATGTATTATTTATATGGCAATAAATACGTATTGTGCATTCACATCGCGATTGGGAGAAAACACTATATATTATGGTAATCTATACATTTAGATATATATCAGATATTATAACTAAGTCCCAGAATCGCATCCTTGCTTTATATTAGGTATAGATAATAATAATTTAATAATATTACTCGGGAAGTTTCAAAGTTTGTTTTTATTTCAATTGCATCTAATTTAAACTAATATGATATCTTCAATCGACAATATACTATTGTTAATGAAAAATAATATTTTTCCATGTTCATTGTTGTATTCTATTTTTTGTACTTTTCATTGTTTACTTCGAAGCAAAAATCATTGATCTTTGAAAGAAATATATTTGAGAAACTAACTATTTTTTAAATATCGTCAACGAGTAACAAGTAAGTATATTGATTATGTTTATATATATATATTGGAGGTTGGTCGAACAGTTCAAAGTTTGAAAAATTGAATCGATTTTTTAAAGTTCAGTTTGGGTTCAAAAGTCTAACTTAAGTTGTAAAAAGTCGAACTAAACTTGATTAAAGAGTTCAAACTTGAGGAAAAGTTCTACTTGAACGAACTTGACGAATTTTTTTAAATTATAAATTAATTTGTCATGGTCCAAAAAAAAAAAAAATAATATATTTACTATTTACGATTTGAAGAAAGTTTTACATTTACTTTTGTATAAAGTAGGTATATGAGTAGATTCGTTATTGATCTTTTTTTTCGGTTCGAGTTTTGGTTCACTGTTAAGTTCAACAATTAAATTTTGAGTTCGATATACTCTCTAATATATATATAGACATTAGTGATGTAACGTACATTCGAATTATTCAATTATTCAGATATTCGAATTTGAATAGTTCTACCTACCATAAAAATACCATAAATTCGAATATTAGAATAGATATAGTTAATTATACAACATTTTTATTTATAAAAAATATTTAAATATTTTAAATACAGTTCGTTAATATTAATAATCACATACATATTAGATATTGCTGATGAACATTTGGAGAACTAATTATTGTTTTATATTATTTATATTAAGTATATACTAACTATTATCTATAACGAAAATATTGCTGTCATACCTAAATATTTAGCCATGGTATTAACAGTGCCGGATCCAGAGCTAGACTTTTTTTTTTTGGGAGGGGGGAGGAAGGCAAAAGTCTGAAACTTTATAACATGTTATATTACATATATCATATAAAGTAAAGTAAAATACAATATAAAAAATGGGTTTGAAGGGGGAGGGTAAAATTCCACCTTTACTCCCCCCCTGAATTCACCAGTGGGTATCTACTATTTATTATAAATACTAAATCTGTGTGTACAACCCTAAAGTCATTGCGTATACTATGTGTATTGTGTGTTTCTAATTGGTAAATGGAATTTTGTATTACTATCGTTACATTGTATACTTTTGTTATCTATAACAGTATTTTGCACGAATAATATTATTCATTACCTAAATAAAAATTTTTTTTAAAAATTATAATTTCGGAATATTCGAATATTCACTGACCTATTCGAATAATTCCCATCATCAATAGTAACTTATAAGCTTCATTTACCCATAGAAACTATTAAAAAAAAAAAAAAACCAAGTCATTTCTCTAAACTATTATCTACATCAAATTATTGATACCACCCAAAAATTATTGTTTTCTATAGATTTAAATATACAAATTGTATAATAATTTTCATTTGATATAAATAATTTTAACGGAAACGTAACGGAAATAATAGTGGAAATAATGGACGATGGAGATGGTAGAAATTATGCATGCTCACGATTATGATCATGAATGACCCTGAAGAACAAAATAAGAGACAGAAAGTATACGTACTGCAAGCTATACTGTGTTGAGAATTGTTTGAATAAAAACCTTACTCTTTTAATTTATTATCTAATCTAGATCAATATTTTAATTTATTCAATAATCTAATATTTATCTTAGATAATAAAAAAGACTTTTTAGATGCTAGATAAATTCTAACATAATGAATATACGTGTGTGAATAGTTTTTTTAAAAAATAACGATTTTTCTGTTCCATTTAAATAAAAATAGTATTTCATATATTTTTTTTCGGTTCGTGTTCTTTAAAATATAAATTTAAAATAGGATGTATCTACTGTGGATTCCGTTTAGTACAGATTTATAACCAAAGTTCATGTCAATGTTATGATTATAGTTAAGGTAAAAGTTATAGTAAGGGCATTTTAATGGAAAATAATTACTTAGTCAAGCTTAGTTAAGTTAGCCCAAATGTCTATGTTAACATCGAAACAATATTAACTTAATTCAGTTAAAAACAGTTTTAATTTTTCATTTAACATTTATAAGAATCAAATCTCAATACCTTTTTTTCATAATATTATGCGATAATACATTTTTCTACTATTTATTTATTTTAATATGAAATATTTTGTAATCTTTGTACGACTATAAAATATAGACTCAATAATTTTGTCTTTTACGTGTTAATGTAACTGAATGATCATAAAAATTAATGATTAAGTAGTTAACTTAAGCCAATGAAAATCGATACGTTTATTAGTTAATGAACAAACAAATTAACTAGTTAAACTAAAAAGTTCAACAAAAACAAACTCTTTTATCGAATACTAATTTTTACCTAGTTAATTCCCGCCTTTGCTTGTAACTCAACTTATACAAAATATTTATTAAGTGATAAGTGATAAGAGGACGTTGTATACATGAGTATTAAACGAAATTAAAACACGTTTTCGCTTTACAACTATACAACTAGCTAATAACCTATCCAACTTCTCTCGCAACTATTGTAGCTTCAAAATGTATACAGAATATGATAAATTAGAATATTTAGTATGGGGTGTAATTATTTGTCTTTTATGATTATTTTTCATCAAACTATGATCGGAAAGTAATTTTTGAACAAATGTCGTGATTATACAACAATAAAAAGTAACAATAGGTAATAATATGTTACACAATTTTTTTAATTGTTGAATTTTAAATTTTAATTAAAATGATATTTGTCTAGTGGCTTCGAGTAATATCCTTATAACAATATAATATCGTGAAATATCAAAAATATTGGTCAGTTCCAGTTAGTGTTACATTAATAGCAGAACTATTCGAAACGTATATACTCGATATTGTTAACCATTGTTGTGTATTTGTTAACATTTTTTTGAGCAACCATTGTAGTTAAAAATTTTCAATACGGGCAATGTAACAGATCAAACGAAAACTCCAAAAAATTATAGGAGTAAATTTTTTTTAAAAATCCAATAAAATACACATAATTGGATGGGTTTATATAAGAAGAATATAATATAAGCAGTCTTGGACAAATTACTTTTTAAAAGTAATGAAATTAAAACTAATCGTTATATTTCTAAAATGTAGTTTTAGAAACGTAATTTTTGTTATTCAAATTTTTCATTTCATAAAATTACTTTACTTTTAGAGTATACTCGGGTATAGTCTTGCCCGTCATATATAGGAAAGAGTCATAAACTACAATAATTATTAAATTAAAAAATTTACCCTCTAATGAATTTTTAAAGGAACAATTTTGGAAGGTTGTAGATAAAAAAAAATACGAGAAAATCTTGAACATTATTATTTTTTTATTGATTGAAATCAATCAAGTGTAAAATGAGCGTAAGTACACACTAAAATCGAAACGCAGAACATAGAAACGATCAATATCTAATGAATCGTATTTTATCATAACACTTTTAGCAAAATATAAAGTTATCGATAATATTACGTGTTTTCGTCTTGAACGTGCAGGTCTAGGGGAGACCGGAGACGAAAGTAACACGGGTCAAAAGCACGGCTATAGATACTATGGTTGCGCGACGACCTATACCGAGCGTAAGATATGTGACCGGCAAATGTTCTTATCAAATTAGACAAAAACCTGGGGACTACTAGCGCTCCTAACTGTGTAGTTTATAATAATTTTAGAGCGGGAAAATAAAATCACGATTATAGATTTGTTAGATATATATAATATATGATTATTTTTAATAC
>JAIPRL010012245.1:0-12293 GCA_025469235.1 Pemphigus obesinymphae | reverse complement strand
TTACTGTTACATCAGCTCGCTACGTTGAAATGTTAAACAACTTCCTTCGTCCAGAACTTGAAAGGCGTCAAGTGAACATGAGAGACATTTGGTTTCAGCAGGATGGTGCCACAGCTCACACGGCGAGAGCATCCATGGCAGTGGTTCGACAAATGTTTCCAGGACATGTGATTTCGAGATTTGGCGATGTTCACTGGCCCCCTCGCTCACCCGACCTGTCGATATGTGACTTCTTTTTGTGGGGATATTTAAAATCAAAAGTGTACATTAACAAGCCTCGCACACTCGAAGACCTTAAGAATTCCATTTGTCAGGAAATTGAAGCCGTGCCGAATGAAATGTTGGAGAGAGCCGTTCGTAATTTTCAAAAGAGGATCCACATTTGTATCCAGCAAGAAGGACGTCATCTCAAAGACATTATTTTCCAAATCTAAATATGCTATGTAATTTCAAAACGGCATTAAAAATCCTATCATTTAATACTTGTTTTTATTATTTTCAACCCATTGTGTCCCAGTAATTCAATATTGAAAAACATGCGTTTCCTCTGCACCACCTTCTACCTTATACACATAATAAATCTAAGATAATTAAAAAATAAAAGTTGCGTCACTATATTGCATTTTTTGTAATTTATGATTTTACAAGTCAGAAATAATTAGCACCTACTTGCCCGTTATTATACTCTTAAAACAGAAAAAAACATTTAAATTAAAGGATTATATCATTTACTATAATTTTGGACAGTGCCAAGATAAATTTAAATTAGGTAGGTACATTTAGAATATCAATAGTATAAAATAAATAAACGTTATTATAAATATTACTTTTCGGTTTTCAATGGGAGCGATATTTCTATTAATAATGTCTTATTACCAAATGTATGTCCGACAAAAGCTACAGTTGTGTTATTTTGTCTCCATAGGAAACCAGAAGGATTGATTTATGAGCTTCATACATAGATTGTCTACTAAATTTAATTCTAATGAGATTTTTTATTTTTTAAAATATAAAACCACCACACAATCTAAGCAAATTCTACAATACCTATCTACTTTATTTTAATTGGTATATTGAAAAAATTCTACAATAAAACAAACCCATTTATATTTGACAATCTCATATGGCAGATTTCATCCAATTAATTTATAACAGTGAAGGTAAAGAGGCTGCAATGTAAAGTATGTATTTAAAAGTTAGTCTAATTAAAAAAATTAAATGTCAACTTAGACACAAAAAAATATCAAAATATCACAGAGTGGATTAATGTAGTGTGGCCGTATGATCATAGTAACGTAATATTGTCATTAAGATATTCTGTATCTGTTCTATAAGCTACTTCAAATTAAAATATTATATTATTTTTCATTTTATAAAGCCTAAGCGGGCAATACTTCAAATAAAAGTTAAATAATATACACATATATATAAGCTAACATTATTAATAATACAATAATAATTAATTAATATAATAGATTATTAAGCTAAAAAATGTGACCAGAACTAAACTTATTAAGATGTCTTAACATTCTGGTTAGCGGATGATTTTTTCCATATGAGGTAAGATGATAGGGAAGTTGGTAAAGAGTGATTTTTTGTATTATGGGTGGAAACAGATTGAGGATAAGAGGTCACATGAATCAAGGGAGCCATTAAGAAATTATGTTATAATAGAATGGTTGGCTTCGATTTGATGGGAGGTTAAAGTCGGAAGTCGGAGGGTGGAGTGAATAAGGGAATAGTTGTGATGAGAGAGATCAATTTTTAAAAGGAAAACAGCATAGGATAAAAATCTGTTTTGTACTCGTTCCGTTTGGAGTTCATCACGGGCTATGTGGGGATGCCAAACCACCATCCCATACTCCAAAATAGAACGAACCAGGGAGAAGTAAAGGACCCAAAGACAAGAGATGAAAGAGTAGAAATAAAAAGAGAGAATAATAGTTTACAGTGTTTAGAATTAATAATATATATATCAATAAGAATGTACAGTTGAGTACAGAAATCAAACATATATTGACCATTGAGCATTATAGGAATAAATGATACCATCAAGTCTTCCTGTTATTACTGTGGTGAAACTTTTTGGTCGATCGTCTTGAATGGCACACCATATATTAATTCCTTGGCTGATTTTATCACCAAATTTAATCATTTCCTGGGTGCCCTAAAAGACGCTAATTCTTCCTCGCTCTCGAGTTCGCCAAACTTCTTTCTTATTCTCTAAAGTTCGTTTTTGTTCGTGATGCACCTGTATAAGCTCAGCGATTTCTCAGCTCCACCATGGCTTACGGATAGGATTAAATTGTGGTTTATACCGGGGTTTGTATCAAATTATGTTATGCTGTCGTTCTACCGTCTGTAAGTAAGAACACGCAGAACATAATATGTGGACAAAGAATACATTCAGATTAAAAAAAAATCCAAGAGCCAACATTTTCAATTTCGTCATTTTTATTTTTGAATTTTGTTATCAATCACGGTTATCCGTGTTATCACTTGACTATCAAATCACAGAATATCACAATAATATGGTGACAGTCTGTTCAAGAGAGGAATAATTTTGTAATATATAGTTGGTTATTTTTATGTTGATAACACTATACTGATCGGTTTTATTAACGCGACAGGTACACTATTACTGCGCATGCGTGTAAGTCACATGTTTCACATGTTCAAAATATCAATTATGCTATCCCGGCGTTTCGTCTACTGCCTCGTTTGTTTTTTATTCCGAATTTAATAAATCACGTTTATGTTTTGTTGTTTTACTGTTTGTTTTTAATTTAACGCTGTTTTTTTTTGTGACGACACTTCGTATTTTTTCTCTGTAATTATAATGGGTAAGTTTATATTATTATTACTGTTAAATAGTAGTTTTAAGTATTATAAGTCACAGGAGCAGAGGCGTAAATAAAAGTGTGAGGTGCTGTACCTCATATATGATTTTAGGTAGATTTTTTATACAATTTACTTTGTATTTAATATACCTAGTTGGGCAAATAATCTTTAGGACCCCAGCCAATTCGCGCACATGGATACATATTCTATTTTATAATTAATGTGAAGATGTTTACCAGTTGAATTATGTTTGTATCTTGATCGAATCGAATGTTATTGAATTTTTTATTTGTTCTAGGTTTTGATCGTGGCGGCCGTGGTGGTGGACGAGGTCGAGGTGGTTTTGGTGGTGGTGGTGGTGGTCGGTTCTCAGGAGGCGGCGGACGTGGAGGCGGCGGTGGTTTTGGTGGTGGAAGAGGAGGTGGTGGTGGTGGTGGTTTCCGAGGACGTGGAGGAGGTGGTGGCCGTGGCGGAGGCTTCCGTGGTGGTCGTGGCGGTGGTGGTGGCAGACCCTCCGGTGGACCAGGAGGCTTTAAGGGTGGTAAAAAAGTTATCATTGAGCCTCATCGTCATGCCGGAGTTTTTATCGCTCGTGGCAAAGAAGACGCACTTGTTACCTTGAACATGATTCCTGGCGAGACGATTTACGGAGAAAAAAGAATTAGTGTTGACCAGGTAATTTGACATAATAATATAAAATCTGTAAATTCCTTGACCAGTTGGGTACCTATCTATTATTTCTCCGACTATGTGATTTCTATACTTGCCCCTAAATTATATTTTTATGCACAAATGACACAAACCTAAAATATAGTTTACACATCGACTGTATGTGACTAAATATGATTTTATATTAAATTAATGTTATATTAACTATTAGACAGCTAGGTATATATCGTAATTGACAATTTTTTTAAATTGTTCAGGAGAGCTAGAAAAATTAATTTACTTATATTATTTGTGTTTTCTTAATTAATTTTCCAATTAGGTATATAATATCAAAGTAACAGAGTTAGGTGAGTAAGTAATGTTCTTGTATATGAGTTGATTCGAGTCTAAACTGCGTTCCAAAGTAAAATATACTGGCCACCCAACTAGTTTTTGTCCAATGCCTCACACTTGCTCACCAGGGGGTCTATTCTCAAATCAATCGAATGACTTTTTTTGATTTTCGACCAAAAACCTCCATTTGATTGTTAATTTTTGATTGAGTGTATTCTCAGGCAGTGGTCGAATATTGAAAATCGTAAATATTATTTTTGATTATCGAATCGCTTATCTCTAAAACAGTTTTTATTCAGTGAAATAAAACATTTTATATCAGATTAATATGTGATTTTATCAGCTATATAAAAAAAATATAAAGTAAAATTAAAAAGTACAAATCGTTAATATACCTATTTAAAATATTTAGTTTCAATTATAAATTGTGAAATATAACCAAAATAAAACTAAGATATTATGTTGTAGTAATATTAAATAGGTGTCTATAATAGATACTTATATTATTAAAAATAATGGCATTTATTAAGTATGTGTTCTGGCAGTATTTAACATGATTGTACATACATGTATTATGTATACATGAAAATAAAATATTTTAAGATGAATGAAAATCTAACAATTTAAATATATTTAAATACAGATGTATACATTTGACTAATTTATAAATACGTACCTAGTCATTTTAATCATAATTTCAAAACAAATAAAAATACATTTTATGTGTTGTGAGTTATAATACCCGAAAACAGCCAGTAGCTGAAAAAACTGCACAGACCTTTGTTTAAAACTACCATACCCCGAAATAAATTATTATTTTTTAATATATAATATTTATTGTGTATTTTATACCTATTATAATATACATCATGAATAAAATATTTAAATTATTATTTTTACCACATAATATAAATCAAACCTATGCCTAATATAATTTTTGATACGAACCCAATATTTTTTTTCCCGTTAGGCAAATTAGTAATGTGATAGACTGTGTAAGCACCATATTATATTTATATTATGATTTTTTTTTTTTTGTATAATTGACTATGATATTATGATGTGATGTAAAATTATTTATTTAAAACTTAATAAAAATATTCATATAAAAAAAACTCTTAAAATGTTGTACCTATTTAAATACAAATTTAGTAAGGTACTTTTATAGTTTTAGTATTTAACATAACGTATATACTATATATATTTGTCATTTTTATTTAACCGAAACTGCAATAATAATACAATAAATATTAAATAATTAGTACATAATAGTAACAAGTATTTCGGGGTTTGGCATTCAAGATTTTGCTAGTCCTACCTAGTTCTAGCTATTTAAAAACGAATTAAGTCTGTGTCATTATTTCGGCCATTGGGCCGTTTTCATGTATTGAACCTAACAAATATAATATGAAAAATAGGTCCCTTACATCAAATAGACTTCTAACAGTCAATATTATAACATCTTTAAAGTATATGACTATTTGTATCCTGTACCCAAGAATTGAACTAAAAAAAAAAATAATAAAAAGTCGGGGAGGTAGTTAGTTAGTCCTTTGGTTCCGTTTGGTCCTTAGTCAGGAAAATGTATTACCTACCTACTATTATTTTAGATTTGAAAGCAATGATAAATCATTGCATTAAATATACAATTCTAAGCTTTGTTAATTAATATTTTGGTGGGAAAATCAACAAAATGGCCTTTCTAAAAAAAACAGGCTAGAATTAATTTTGTTATTAAAAAAGTTGTTTTTGAAATGATTTTTTAATATTATAATATACTATCTGTCATATTTGGTATTTTATTTTCTATTTCCCTTTAAATACATTTTGACAAATTGTATTATTTTATTAATTTTGGCAATGAATAAAAATGAAAACCTACTTGGCCCCTTTCACCTTAAATAAAAATAAGTATGTATACACTAGGTATATAAGTATTTTGTTATTTTCTTGCTCATTTCCTTCTACGAGCAACTTTTCAACTAGAAGTTTTGACATTTGCACATTAACAATAGTAAATTGTTACTTTCGAGTTATTTTGTGAATTTTCTGGTAGAAAATAAACATCATTATAAAATCAATTACTTCCTCGCTGTGCTCAGTCTAAAATTACATAAGCACTGTAAGAAAAATTCAAGTTAATTTAGGATTTATTTTTTGTTTATAGTATTTTATACCATATATGAGTGAATATTTTATTCATCAATACAATTATAGTACTAACTAAGTCTGGACAAAATGAGTTTAAATAATAATATAAGCTCTACACTCTATAATAATCATTCATGTCATGTACACCTTAAAGAGGTTTTTTTATTATTTTTAAATAGCTAAGTCAGTTAAATGGATGGTAGGTATTAAAAGTTCTCTAAAAATACTCCATCTGTAATTATAATTCTTCTAAAATAAGCTTAATAAAACCCTTTGAGTTTAATATAAAACACCATAACACAAACAATAAATTTTCACTTCTCAAAATACCTAAATTTTAAACATTTCTTTTAAAGTAAAGTAGGTACCTATTTTTTTTCTTAAATACTAAAAAATAGAGCATATTCGGTCTTAAGAGGATGTGATACCCGCATTAGCTTCTAATATTACAGTATATTACTAAATTTATTTGCAAGATAATTATCTATAGGTACTGTAGTGTCGTACTTTTTCAAAATGTTTATTTTGTATAGTAATATTTTAAAGACCCATTTATTAAAATGTATATAAATCTCTTTAAAATTAAAATATTTTGAAGGGGGGGGGAAATAACCCTATGGCATAGATAATAATCTCATTTCTATAAATTTGATTTTTGGTGTATTTTCTTTAATGTTATGACAATGTTGTGATACTGGTGCTGAATGTAAATTGTGTGTATTATCAGTTGGTTAGACAGAGATGACAAATACTACGGGTACCACATACCCTTAATATGTAATGTAATAACGTGATTTTTTTTTTTTTTAATTTCAGACAGAAGGAGAAAAAATTGAATACCGTGTATGGAATCCATTTAGATCTAAATTGGCTGCTGCTATATTGGGTGGTATTGATGAAATCCACATGCCACCTGGATCAAAAGTATTGTACTTGGGTGCTGCTAGTGGAACTACCGTATCTCATGTATCTGATGTTGTAGGCCCTGTAAGTTGTTTATAACAAACATTGATACATAACAAATGTTATTTACAATTCTTATTTATAGGAAGGTCTTGTGTATGCAGTTGAATTTTCACACAGGTCTGGACGTGACTTGATTAATGTGGCAAAGAAAAGAACTAATATCATTCCTATTATTGAAGATGCAAGACATCCACACAAATATAGAATGCTAATTGGTATGGTGGATACAATTTTCGCTGATGTAGCTCAACCTGACCAAGCTAGGATTGTGTCGATTAATGCACAATATTTCTTAAAGAACGAAGGTCATTTTGTAATATCTATTAAAGTAAGTTTTATTTTAATTATTTGTGTTGTCTGTGTTATAATTTATCATATTATTTTTAGGCAAATTGTATTGATAGTACGGCTGAACCAGCAGCTGTTTTTGCACAAGAAATTGAAAAGTTAAAAACTGATAAATTGAAACCCACTGAACAGCTTACACTAGAACCTTATGAAAGAGATCACGCTGTTGTAGTTGGTGTATATAGGCCAGTTCCGAAAGCTAAATAGGCCTTGCTTACATGATTTTTATTATATTGACGGTTTTTTTTTTTTTTTTACAAATACTCAACAACACCTATGTTTAAAAAACCAAATGAGTATTCAAGCTTTTTATAAAAAAATAATAAAATATTTTATTTATTTTATATATTTTGTATTTGTTAAATTTTTATATTTATTTTCCCCCTTATTTTATCCTAATCAATTTGAAAAACAAATATAGTGAGTTTTATTTTATTATAAAACTTGAACTTGAAATTTGTTATAATATTTAAACATATACAAGCGTTGGAAATATATTTAAATATAAATATTCATAATTTTATGAATCTACGGGGGCTATTCCGAAAGTAAGAAAAGTTTTGGAATTAAAAAAAACACTAAGTACTAAAAAAAAAATGTATTATATACATCTAAAAGAGCAACTAAAATACTACTCTTCTACATAGTCACCAAGCAAATTGAGGCACTTATTGTAACAGTGTACAAGCTTTAAAATTCCTTCATCATAGAAATTTGCCGTCTGTGATCTTAGCCATTCAGTGACATGTACCCGAAGCTTCTCGTTGTCATCAAAGCGCATGTTGCTAGCCAGGTCTTCATTCTTGGAAACAAGTGAAAATCATCTATCGAAGCCACTCCTTTACTACCTTTCATATACTCGTATCTTAATTTATCTTCTCTAGTCACTCCACTCATCCACCTTAAAATTTCATATCTGTTATACTCATCCTAGTCATTCTCTGTTCTATAATTCTATATAGGTACCTACTGCTCAAAATTCTAATTCATCAGACTTCATTACTATCTTTTAAATTTACCTTTTAACCAAATATTAGGATCTTTTTGTAAGTATTTAAAATATCTAGCAATTTTATCTGAATATTTTGAAAGTCAATACTTGTATATCTTTATTTTTTTTTAAAATGGTCACTTATAATTTCTAATTTCTACAAAATATGACAGTTAATAAAATAATTTGTTATTCGAGTAAAATGTTTTAAATATTAGATTATATTTTATTATGATAATTATATCATGTGCTATAAATTTAATCATATAAGTTTATTAGTTTATTATAAAATATGTACCTAAGTATTAATAACCAATTAAATGTTGAATATTGTGTTAGTATATAATTAATTTATCGAAAAAACAATATCAACAATGAATTGATTAATATTATATTATATAATTAGTCAATATATCCAAAAATCAATGAAGTTGAAATTGTTGAATACACAAAATCTGAGACATTTAATTCAGAATGATCTACAACAATGCATATCACAAGAAGGAACTACATACTGCACAATATCCATTAGAGTAATAAATATTGCATACTCTTCACTTAAATATTTTCAATAATAATTATTGAATTTTAATTTTAATTTGATAGTTTATTATATAATATTATATCAGGTAATTATATATATATATAAAACAATAATAATTATAGTATAATATTAAATTAGTGCTTGCCAGAATACCTGGCCTATGATTTTAATTGATATTTCCATGTTCACATTTCAATATAGGTAAGTTATTGGAAGTGTTGTTAAACACAATGAGATTTATAAGGATAGTCAATATGGTAAACTTTAGCTGTTTGACGCTAATGAAAAGTGGCTGAATTAAATAACTACGGTCTCTGTCTCTCTGATAACATAGTACAGTGACTAAAATCACAAAATATCAATATTTATTATTATTTCTAAAAAAAAGTTAAAGCTTGATCGTCATCTGTCATCATATCCAATGGCTTATTATAATAAATGTAAATAAAATTATTAGATAGGTACCTATTAATAATAATCACAATAAGCATTTTTAGAATTATACTTTTTCGGTTTCCTTATAAAATATAAAACAATTTAATATGATTATAATTTGAAAATTCTCAATATAAATTTATTATATTTACAGTACCTATATATTATAATATGTAATATATGATGTAACACACAAGCTTACGCTACTTGGGTTCGATTACCAATGATTCTTTATCGAATAAGGTTATGTACAATATTAATATTATAATAATATTCTCAAGAAGAATACAATAATACATTACAGTTCCCTTACACTTAAATAAACATAATAATTAGTAAATAATACAACATTTCTTATTCAGTAACAATTTAATAAATATTAAATATAAAGAATATAAAATAAAATAATAATGAAAGAAAGTGATTTGTATAAACTGGTGATATTATGCCAAATATTACAAATTTAAACGTTCAGGTGGTTTAATAATTATTCTACCACTTCTACTGACAATGGTTTCTGTGGAAACGGGACTAATATAGTAACAGAATCTATCTTATCATTGCCATCTTCTATAACAAACCTTTTTGTTCAATACGTTGAAAAATTTTCAACATTTTCATACACCGGCCCATCATTCAAAATCTCAGCCTTAATACCCAGTCCCCCATCAAATTGTTTGATTTACATGCCTCTTCCAAACTATAGAATTACCCACGTCTACTATAGGTAGGTATGTAAATGGGTGACAATGACTTAAGAATTAGGTAAGTATACCTGAACCCAAGCGTCTCCAGTACCATAATATAATTCTTACACGTAACAGTATCATCGACCGAGTAGGCATATTTTTTCCCTATTGGTACCTCTACAATTGATCAGAGTTTTTTCAATAATTTTGTCGTAATTATTTCTTGCAAAAGAGTTTGATCTATCGAAAGGTATAGCTGGTGACATACGACCGATGGGTAATTCAGCTGGACTGACTCCAGGTCGCACAATGTTTTTTTGTTTGTATACCGTTATAAGATAATACAAATCTAAAAATATTTACTTCGATATTGGAATTAGTTTTACATTTTTTAATCAAGTTCTGGAATGTGCGTACCAAATTCTCGGCAGCACAGTACATGGAGGAGTATAGTGATATGAAAGACTCCATTTTTTTTAAATCCACCATATCCTTTGAACATAAATATGAACCATTATTATCAGTAACACGAGTTTTGCAGGGATGCCCCAATTACACAATAATATATTCTTTTAATACTTGAATAATAATTGTTGAACTACATAGTTGTTGTATTTAACATATATAACTACTTAATAAAAATTCACTTCGAACAGTCATCAATTATTATCACTATGAATCTTTTTCCATTAACTGGACCTTGAAAATCCAAGTGAACTCTTTAATTGAGCCGGACCTTCTGGGAACGGCCAACCACGTAAAGTACCTACCTACTCCTTTGAGGATTTTCACTGTGTGTTAAACATTCAATACATTCCTTGGTAATATTTTCAATATCTAAATCAATGTATGATCTATAGCTACACTATGTTCATCTTAACCATTCCGCCATGTGGGTTGCCCCTTTTTAAATTTTAATAAGCAAAAAAAAAAAAAAAAAATAATAAAGATCATTCGTCAACAAAAGCGGGACGAAAATTTAAATATTTTTACATGCCCCGGTTCGCCCTCCCCTAGATCCGGCACTGAAAATATGGTTTCATTTCTTCAGGTATACTATTTTTTAATATCATTCCATTTGCCGGTAAAAACTCTAAGAAAAATGTCTTTTAATTTCGAAACAAATATCAAGATCACACAAATGGTTTTGATATTTTTAGTAATTAAATTAATAGAATAGCTATCTAACACGAAATTATTTGAACCATGTGTAAAATCCAATGGAAGTCAAGACAATAAACATTCTCATTGCCATAATTATCCAGATATAAATATAGCGTAACGCTGCAAACGATTGGCTGACATCACCGGAATACCTTTTTTTTTTTAACCAAAAACCATAACCAATGGTTTGTGATCTGTCCTCAGAATAAATTCACGACCGTACAAAAATTGATGAAAATACTTGATAGCATATACAATAGCAAGCTAATATAATTGGCCAACTTGAATTATAATGTAGGTATTAGTAGGTACTTCTTTGGATAATAAAGCTTTTTTAACACTAACAAATGTTTTTTTCCTGTTCATCTCCTCACTTGTAAGTAGTATTATTTTTTAACAATTTGTATCTGTAATGGATTTGCTATAGTTGACATATTTCTTATGAACTTCCCGTAATAAGTTAATTGAAACCTAAAAAAAGCTTTTAATTAAGAAACGTCACAAGGAATAGGTGCTGATGAGGTACCTTTAACCCTAGTCTCAGGAACATGTAGTCCTTCCTTGTCTATCTTGTAGGCTAAAAAGTTACACTGTCTTTACACAACTTACACTTATCTCTTTTCACAGTGTACCCTACAGGACTAACCTACCCAATACCTTTTTGAGTCTATTAGAAATTTTTTCTTCTGATTTACCTAGGGTTCTTTTACTTAGCCTGATTCAAATACAATAGTAGCTAGGACACGTGTTCTCATTGTTCAATATTATTTAGGTAATATAGAATGGATAATTTGCAAGTTACGGATTTACAGTAGTTAATAGAGGTCCATTAATAATAATAGAATAATATTCAAACTAAGTTTTGAACAACTACCTCTATTAAATTTTTGTGACAATGTTTAAAAACAAATCTTCTTCTTCTCCTTTGCCTTCTCTCCCAACTATTTGGGGTCGGCCACCCTGCTCCTACACTTCCAATTAACTCTATCTCCCGCATCTTCTTCACTTACTCCCACCTTCCTCATATCACTCGCAATCACATCCCCCCCATCTCTTTTTCAGTCTTCATCTAACCCTCTTACCAACAACATGCATTTAACATACTAATCTTACTGTATCAGTCTCATCCCTCCTTAATACATGCCCAATTCATATTAATCTA
>JAIPRL010012244.1:0-12294 GCA_025469235.1 Pemphigus obesinymphae | reverse complement strand
AATATGTTGTATTTCATGTTATCTGTGGTGATATGAACTAAAAGTTTTACCTAACTAAATCCAATAGTTTTGCGTTAATATCTGTGGTCACACTGATTTTGGCGATCCAATTAGAACACCGTATTAACTTTTTACATTGGTTCTATAGGGAATGCACAATCTGTTTTCATGTTATCTGTGGTACGGGTATGAGACTATTTTAGATTAATTTTAAAATGTACTAAAATATTTTTAAACTGTTAGATTTTTGTTATTTCTAATATTTGTTTAAAATTGCCTATACTGAACCCCTTAAAAACCGTGAATTTGACGTCCTCTTACGATTCCACACTAGTAATTCGTATGTTTATATCACTATAATACATATACTACGATATAATGGTACATGTCTTTACGATGAATCGTGGCAACGTTGCATTAAAACACCGTACGGAATCGTGTCGAAAAAAAAGGTCAAAAAAAGGTATTGTCGAACAATGAGCATACGGAATCGTATTCTACCCGCACGGACAGCCTGTTCACGACCACGCATACAAAAATATTACACGTCGCCGACAGATGAAATCGAAACAATTATTTGAGAGGCCGTTGACGACTTTTAATGGCGACTTGATGCCAAGATCGGTGAGTGTGTGCGTTGCGACGGACGCCGGCAACAACAACTGACAATAGAAAACCCGACGGCACTGTCTGATTGCGCGGACACGCGAGAACTTTGTTTGAATGATATATATTCATATTTTTACTGTTGTTATACTATATTTATATTTTAGATTCTGGACGAAGCGAGGTATGTATTGGTTTTACAATGATGTTTTTTTTTTTTTTCCGTGTGTACCCAAAAATTGTACCAGAAAGAATGCTCCGATCTTTACAATCTTACCCATTTTCCGGTAGCAAATTTCATCTAGTTGGTACCTTAGAGAGGTCATTTTTCGATTTTTTAATTTTTTCGTTAAACGCGTAAGGAAAAACTATCAAAAAATTAGCATAAAAATCGGAAAACATGATTTTCACAATAAAATTCTTCATAACTTCGAAAATATCGATGCTAGTATCATGATATTTTCACCAATAACGTATATACGTATATACGTAAAATAATAAAACAAAATTTTTCCAAAATTTTTGCCCACTTTTGAGCTATTTATAGCAATATGCAAATTTGAGAAATTTAATTCATAACTGGCTTAATTTTCGTATTTAAGACCTGAAAATTTAATACAGTGTCAAAAATACGCCATTCTAGTTACATACAAAAATTTATAAAAATCGGTACTTACAATATTTTTTAATAGCCATTTAAATGTTTTTTGAGTACCCATTAAATTTTTTCCACATCAATATGCAATGTGTTTGAGTTTTGAGGAAATAATGGATTTAACAACTTGAAATTTTCACCAAATACGTGTATTAGCACTTTATAAAGGCAAAACAATTTTGGAAAATTTTTTCCCAATTTCGGGCTATTTTTAGACATTTTAGATTTTGAAGTTTCTAAGTATTAAAAGGGTTAATTTTGGATTTTAAGACCTAAAAATTTTATACAATGTTAAATATACATTACTCTTACTAAAAATCAAAAAATCAAGAATTTTTTTTGTAGTGATTTTAATTTTCCAACAAAATTATCAATTTTGAGATATTTAAGGCCAAATAGTTGGTAAAATTTTAAGACCTGAAAAAATTTAATATAACGTTAGTCGTGCATTAATTTAACTAAATTTAAAATATCGACCGAAGTATATCCACCGAAGCTTCGCTCAGAATCGTTTTTTTAGAAAGAAATGATTTATCATTGCTTTCAAATTTAATATATATGTCAGCATTATCCTACCCAACGTGCGAAGTGCTTCCCCGTCTTTTTATTATTGTTATTTATTCCTATTTTTTTACTGTTATTATTCATTCATATTTTTACTGTTGAGCCAACCAGGCTATATATATATACATAATTTTTCCATTGTTATACGAGTATGTTATTACACCCATAATATATATTTTCTTGTACATTCAATTTATTATTATATTGCATTTATTCACTCATTGCATAAAATACAGTCCACGTCATTGATTATTAATTTAAAAATTATAATCCTACTGCGGAACAGTCCTGCCCGTTAATTTTAATTTCAGGAATTTGCCCCGCTCAATATATGGTAGACCAACTGTTTGTTACAGTAGCGGATTGGATTTTCGTGAAAAAATTATTATTACAATTTACAATTATTACTTATTACTTTTTTATGTTTTTAATGTTACACCAAGAATATCGTGCCAAATTTTAATAAATTTTAATCTTTTGGTACTCTAAAGGTACTTTTAGTTTTTTTACCGAGTCAGAATGGGACGCAACACGACATTATAAAAGAAAAATCACATAAAACAATTTACCCGCGCTTTATGTGCACGTGAATTCACACTTAAATGTCAATACAATATAGTAAAATCAGTGACGTATTTTAGGAAGGGTGTAGAACTTTAAAATGCGCGAATATTGTAAGTGGCAGTGCAAGTACCTACTTCAAAATTATCATTAAGAAAAGGAATTTATATATTTTATGTATAAAATGTTCGATACCTATATTTATTACGAAATACAAATTCAATTAAAATATTAAATTTATTAATTCTGCTGCATTATGTGCAATGTATTCAATTTGTCCACAAGGTATGCGGACTTGTAAAACCTCGGCAGACTGAATGGTGAAGTATTTACAGCGTGATGCATACATTTTTTTTTTTAGATTTCATATCACGTTCCAATTTCGAGAGGAAACTAGACTAGTCGGGGGGAAACTAAACTAGTAAACTAAGTACTCTTTTAGACGGTGTACCTGTAGGCATTTTCTTTACGAAAAATGCATTTGTGTAGTCCATGTATATGGTATACATAACAAAACGAAAAATTTTTGATGGCTTACAATAGGTCCCTGGGTCCTCTCAGATCCGAAATAATAGTCCCAGAACTGAAATACTACATTCCTGCTATTCCTGCATTGTATTATTTCGAATTTGATTTTAAATTGGCGCGGTGCGTATAATTGATGCATATTGTATTTCGCCACATAGAGCGCTAACAGTATTTTTCCGTTCGTGTCAGCTGATCGACATTCAGTTTGATGA
Organism: Pemphigus obesinymphae; assembly: GCA_025469235.1. Taxonomy (NCBI): domain Eukaryota; kingdom Metazoa; phylum Arthropoda; class Insecta; order Hemiptera; family Aphididae; genus Pemphigus; species Pemphigus obesinymphae. The sequence continues at coordinate 9,168 of JAIPRL010012244.1, read as the reverse complement.
CCGCGGCTGTCCTGGGTCTACCGATAACGGAGTGATTCGAGGACAACAAAACAGTATTATCTCTCTCGACATTTGCATAACAAGTTAACTAGATAAAGGTAAAGAAACATTGAACATCGTTTGTTTGAACTGCCTTGTTATTGTACGTCGTAGTTATTAGCTATTTATAAAGTATACAAAGAAACGATCGACAGTGTTGGCCAGTAAGTTAAGTGATGGTTACGTAAGTCGTGTGTTTCGCTGGAGAAATAATTGATTTTTGTGTTATTTTCATTTTCACTTTTGATTCATTATTTTAATAATTTTTTTATAAAAACAATTTTTTGAAAAATAAATAATTTGACGACGTGACTACACACCTGCTGGACACGCAGCTGAATTCGACAGTATGGCGGACCTGATGTTTGATTATCAGTTTCGTTTAATATTGATCGGCGACAGTACGGTTGGAAAGAGTTCGTTATTAAAATTTTTTAACGATGGTAAATTCGCCGAGGTAATAGTTATAATTTATGCGAGTTTTATTATTCCGTAATTTTCTTCAATTTAAACTTTCCAGGTGTCTGATCCGACAGTCGGCGTTGATTTCTTTGCTAGAACAATACAAATACCTAGTGGACCCCGGATAAAATTACAGCTCTGGGATACGGCTGGTCAAGAGAGATTTCGGTGAGTCAATAGTTATTTCACTTGGCGTATCTTATTAACTAAACATAGGTATAGGTACCTATTCTTCAAATCTAATCTATATTTTTGATTTAATAGATCAATTACAAAATCCTACTACCGAAATTCAGTAGGTGCCCTATTAATTTACGATATAACAAAACGAGCAAGTTTTGAACACATACCTATATGGATGAATGATGCCAAGCGACACATTGAACCTCATAGACCTGTATTTGTCTTAGTTGGATGTAAATTAGATTTAGTAAGTGATTACTACTTTTTATTTATTAATTTATATTAGTACACATAGTACACAACTTAAGCCTTTATATAGTATGTGTAAACATTCTAGTATTGTACATAGGATGTTCAAGTACATTACTTATACCTACCAAAAACAGTCGTAGTGTAGATAATACTAAAGATATTTACACACAGCATACATATTTTTCATGTTGGGAATATTGGGTAGTGATACTTAATTCTAATTTATGTGCTATGTTTAATATTTGCATATTATATTCTTTAGCTATATCTTTAGAACTAATGTGTTCTATTGTGATATTTAGGAATTGTTCAAAATAGCGTTTTTAAGGTTAAATATACCTACCTACAATCAATTTTTAATTTCAATAACCTTTTCATTTTCTGTATTTTTATTATTTATTATGGTTCTATAAATTAACTAGTTTTAGCTTGATAATTATTAGTTTTCTTTTAAAGTATATAATCATATTTTTATATTAATGATTAATATTAATTATTTCTATAATATTTAATGTAAATAATATATAGATAGTACCTATATTATCAATAATTAAAATTGCATAATATTGAAATAAGATTATTATTTTAATTTAAAATAATACCTAGTCTATTATTTTTGACAATTTAATCATTTCAGTTTTTTATTTTAGAATACTTCTATATTTAATAATCTAATACATACATTGATAATAGAGTTCGATGCTATGTGGGGATCATAGACATTTATAAGATATGGGACATTTCTATTAAACTTAAATTTTAATAAATTAATTTCACATAAAATGATTTTTAACGAAGTAATTTTGGTAAATTTTTACTATACTGGAACATCGGAGTTTTAAAAATATATTTTTTTTAAGCTTATATAGTTTTTGATGATGAAAACGATGATGAAGTTAGAATTTGGTGGTCAGACTTGGTTTAGAAGTTTAGCAATTTCAAGTTTTTTGTATATTATCTAAACCAACATATTTTAAGGTGCATTTTTGGATCAAAAATGTTGTTTTTAACAAGTTACTTTACCAGACCAATGGAGTTTTAATATATATATATTTTTTTTTGTGAACTTATGTAGCTTTCGATGCTAAAAATAATGGTGAAGTCAAAATTTGGCAGACGGACTTAGTTTAGAAGTTTAAATTGAAGTTAGACGATTTTACTTATATAGTAGCTACTTTCTACTTCAAGTAATGGGGCATTCCAGTATAATTATTATTATTTTGGTGTATAATTATTTATTTAACCTGTTGCCTACACGACGTGGTGTTTCACAGCAATTCGGGGGATATTTAAAATATATAAATATAAATTATAGTTATAGGTATTTCTAAAAAACAAAATCAAATAAATATTTTGATTAATTTATTTTATTTTATTTAAATATGATTAATAAAATTAAAAATTGCTAATGTTTATTACTTATTAATATGTTTGTTTTGAAATAGGTAAATAATGGTGCTAGTAAGAGGGAAGTGACTGAAGAAGAAGCCAAACAATTTGGTGCAGAACACAATATGTTTACTGTTGAAACATCTGCTAAAACAGGATCAAACGTTGAATTAGCATTTTCTGCTATCACTCAAGAAGTAAGTGTTGAAAAATACCAACTATTATTGTTATCAGAAGTGTGCTTAGAAATTTTGTATAGGGTTTGACACATATTTTTCATAATTCTGGGGAGAAGAGTGAAGAAATGTTAAACATAAGATTTATAATGAAAATTAAAATAATTATACGTCTTTTCCTGGCCTGGATTAAAAGAACAGGAGGGCACAGCTACCCTTGAATGTCAAGATATTTAATTTGATTTAGTGTCTGGAATTTTACAATACATTTTTTGTAGTATACAAATACATATTATTTATAAAAATACAACAAATGTAAATTTTTCTTTTCCTTTGCTTTTTTTTTCCAACTATTTGAGATTAGCCACTAAATAAATAAATATTAATAAAGTATAAAAATTAAGAATAATCGGGTACTTATCTATTCCTGCCACTTGCCGATATCAAAACGTCGAGGTATATTAAATCAATTATTATTTTTTACATATATAAATATTATTGTCTTGTAAAGTAATAATTTTCAAATAATTTTTCAGTCAAATATTAAAAAAATGTAGATATATATTTATTATAATCCATGTGTTGTAATGATACATATTAAAAGTCTCCCCCAAAATTACTATATCATATACTTATGAGTTAGGGTTTTGCTAAAATAGGCCTAATTAAAAAAAAACTCTTAGACACTCTTCTAAATGTCATTAACTCATTAAGAATCTTATATATAAGAATAGAGGTTGTATGCTAAAATAATTCAGTTTTCTAGAAACGTGCATCTCTCGAAACATGTTTCACACACAAGAACATAGTAGTGTATCCTATTAATTACTTTACTTATATTATTATTGTGTCGTATTATTGAAAGAATATAACATACGGTGTAGAGGATGATTATACCCATATGAAGATGAATGTAAAGGTATTTGGAAGGGGATAATATTTCTAGAGTAGATAGAGGGAACATTAAAAATTAAACATAAATTTTGACACAAACTATAAAAAAAACTGTTTACGTGTTCATATTAAAATAATTAAAGTAGACAAGAGAATAATTACTACTATTTTTTTTCTATATGTATATGTATTTCAACAACTTCAGTTATCATCTTTAGCGTGAACCAAAATTTTGGTTTGTACTGAAGATAACTGCATGGTTGTTGACATATTATGTATATACAGTTAAAAGTGTATAATTTTTTTGATTTGGCTTTATAATAATTTATAATATAACAGCACAAGTGCTCAAGTTTATTTTAATGTAAACATTAGGTTTATAATTATAGCAGTTAGTATGAATGTGAACAATATAATCCATATAATATATAATATATCCAATATAATCCATCCTAAATAGGAAGGTTCAGATTTTCTCGACTACAATGCATATTGTTAATTTGTTTTGTCAATTATTGACTTATGAATTTCCTTGTTGCAGCAGATAATATTATTTACTTACCAAGGCCATTTAACACGTTCACTGTCTACAAGTTAAATTTAATTTTATATTATTAGTTTTATGACTAATTTATTTAATATTATGGGTTATGTTAATCATCTAAGACCAATATTATAGAATAGTTTTTTTTTTCATAGGGGATTGATTTAATAATTAACTAATGAATTACATATGGGGGCTATTGAACAAAGAATGGTGTATGTCGTGTCATACATAAATTAAATATATTTAATCTATGTGGCATATGATATCAATAAATAGAACACAAAGTTGAAAAATATATTATTGATTATTTATTTTAGATTTATCAAAGGATAAATAGTGGTGAATACCAAATGGAAGAAGGCTGGGATGGCATCAAGAGTGGTTATTCACATCATACAACTAGCATTGATTTCAATAACTATATTGAGGCTGAACCAGCCAAGTCATGCTGTTAATAATTTAAATTACCTTGACAAAAGCTTATTACACTTTTTTTTTGTATCCATAACAAAGTAACAATTTTGTAAAATAACAATCTAGCTTTAACAACTTTTTAAATGTTTATTTTATAGTTATTAATGTAAGGTAATGATGTAAACTACACTTAGGAGAATGGTATAAGACTAGTATTCTATGAATTATTTTAGACTAAAGATATATGTTATATATATTTATTTTATTTTTTTTTGCTGCACATACCTAATTATATTTTTGTAATATGAGTATTTTACAATTAAGCTTTATATAAATTAAGTTATCTGTCCTACTCAATAATAAATTAATATAATTTGTTGTCAAATTCTCTATATTTATTTAATTTTTATAATTTGTTTCCAAATGACAATATACACTGCTTTATTGCTTGCTGGCATAGTTGGTAGTCCCTGAAAGGGGGTACCAAGTGCTTATGTAATAATGATAATAGTGATATGAATTCCGGTAGAGCTTTTTCATAATCATGATTATTCATTAACCGTTTTGCGACCGTATATTTATTCTCTGTATCCTTGAAAATAAAAATATATTTTTCAATAAAGTAATTGATGAATGGGTAGTTTAATTTTTTACCTGTAGAACTTTTAGAGCTGCTAATAGGTTGGTTGTTTTAGAGCAAACCTTACAATGAGCTACAAACTCCATTGTTTCAGTAGTCACTGTAATTGCATTTTGACAATTTGTACATCTGATTCTTAGTGATGTATTTGTCTGCATTCGTTCCCAGGTGGGCCAGTCTTGACTGCAGGCAATACAATTACATTCAAACCAATACCTACGATGACAAAATTATTCATATTCATTAATAATAAAAAATAATAATTTAAACCATACATAATATTTTCAATTGAATATATTATCAGTTAATATAAAGGTAATATATTTATATAATAATAATTTCATAATTGTATTAAATTACCTACGTTTTCAAATATCTGTATTATCATGGTAAAATTTAGAATTGGGTGTGTACACCCATATTTGCTATTTCCGTCTTTCTAAACACGGGAAAATTTATAATACTTACAATTTAAATTGTGGCGTTTAAGTTACATTTAAAAATGAAATACTTATTAGGTAGGTATCATATTTGGACAGAGGAATATTTTTGAAGCTGTCTGATAGCCTTTTAAAATAGCATCTAACAAAAAAGTAACAATACTTTAAATTGATTTCTTTTAAAACGTTTTCTTTGTCAGATAATTTTTTTGAAAAAAGCTTAAACATCAATTTAAATAATAAACTTATTTTGCAAGTATTATAACATCTAAATTACAGGTTACGAGATATAATATTATTTATCAGCGTGTAGTACCTATTTATTATTATTAACAGCTATAGTCACAGGCATGAAAACTCACGTGACCGTCCTGATCCTAGCAGCAAAATTCTGTTTTGTGCCCGCGACTATAGTATTAGTATGTTATACCTAGTCTTAAGAGTATGTTGTCGATCTTCTTTCGGATGAAACATGAACATCGGACCATAGTTTTCCGTAATCTCTTCTCCGGCACATAAATCACGAATATTGTGTACTACAACCGTTGTTCCTCGATGGTATCTTTATAGCATGTATATGTATTATAAATATATTACATTTAATATTAATTACCTAGTCAATTAATTGTAATAAAAATAAATTTTTAACTGTGCATTTACCTGACAACACAAGGGTCACAAGAATGGTTCATCAGAGCTAGTGTTGGGTAGATCGATCCACCAATAAAAACTGTCTGTTGATCATCGTCCCTTTGTCTGAGTTCGGCCACTTCAAATGAGTTGAACTGAAGCACCATCAGATGATGTAACAACAGACTTCCAATGAACGATTCATCATCGGTCAGGTTGCTGTTTGTACCACTGCTGTCCTTGAAATAGTCTGTTCTTTTCAAACAGGACAAGTAAAATGCAGCCACGTGTGTTCTGTGCAATATGTCCTGTACAGACCTCATTTGTCGATGGGTGACCAAGTTATATAAGTTGACATAATTGTTTGGTTCATATTTTCCACATGACCTTTGCTGAGACTGAAAAAAAATTGGTGAAATTATTGAATGTCATGCAACTGACAACTAAGCAAGTACTTTTGAATGGAGAAAAATGTGAAATCAATTAATTTTATAAGAATTATTATAATTAACTAGATATTTATAATATTGAGAAATGTGGTTCAATGAAAGGAAGTGAACTAGTTTTTTATTTTATTTAAAAGTTTTTGTTTAATAATTTAATATATTATCACTAAATTGAATAATATATACCTACAAATTTTGTTACTATATAGAAAGTAGGTAAGTAAGGTAAGTAATGTACTATACACTCCAATCTTATTCTAGTTTGCAATTCTAGGACAATAATTTTGTTTCAACTAATATTGAAAAATAAAACACAAAATACCTATGTAAACCATATAAAAACGATAGATACAATCAAAATGAGGCCTTCAGATAATTGGGCCCCTTGATATTGAGATATTTATTCTTATTAATTTCGTTTTCTATAAATCAGAAAATTATTTTTTTTATTTTAAAATATATTATAATGTAATATTAATTATATAAGTACATATGTATAAAAGTGGGTTACTGCTCAAAAATTTAAATGGTAAATTATAGGTAACATTAGTTTAAATGCAACCAAAAGGAAAATAAAATAAATACGAGATTATATTATAGCTTTAAAATTATAAGTATTAAAATATATATGTAAATAATAATAAAACTGGATACTATAAATTGATCACGAAACTCGGAAAACAAAATATAGTATAATACATTCTGTAGGTACAATGGTGAATGATGGACAATTGAGAAATCATCTGGTGAAATAATTTTTAAAAATCAAATATAGTACCAAATATAGGTACCTACCTATTAATAAAAAATTAACTTATCGTAACTAATTACCAGAGCTTAAACAATATAATAATTATATTAGTAATTATAATAATATAATAATAATTTCATATTTCATTAAATTTACTTTTAAAAATTAATTTTTTTAATTTTTTTTTTTTTTTTAGGTAATATATTTCTAATTTGTAAAAACAATGTTATAGAAATACTTCAGGAATAACTTTGTAGAAACGTTTTAATGTTGTATAAACATTTTATATTTTATATTTATAATTCACAAAAATATTTAAAGCATCAATGCAATATATTCACTATTGAAACTATAATACCTATCTTTAGAATCTTAAAACAATTATAATTTAGTAGTATCGCTTTATTATTTAATCAATAATTATAGAAACATTATTTATAAATTATTATCAATCTAAGCAATTTTCATCTAGGTACCTATCTCACAATTCTATATAGGCAGTGGTTAAAGTGAGGGGGCGGAGGGGGACGGTGTCCCCCTTCTTTGCTCAGCTTAAGTTTGGCGTCCTCTTTAGTGTATAGTACCTCTTTTCCATTTCTAAATGTTTAATTAAAAGTTGAGACTGAATTTGTTCTTTTGTACATAATAATCAAAAATTAAATAAAAAAAGTTTAAAAAATGGTATTTAGTTATAAATTGTATGCAAGATCTATATTACAGAAAAAACTATTTCGACTTTTCTTTGTTTTCCAGACATTCTCTCCTTGGCTGGAATATAGGTAATTAATATGCGTATTTTAAAGTTATAACCACAGAGTACCTATGCACATTATACATTTATACATAATAATACATATATACGTCCGTGATAAATTTTTACAAATTAGGTCAATAATAACATGGATTAAAAGTTAAATTTATACAAATATTTTAAAAAAATATTACGGTAGGTACTGGTTCAGGGGACGCCTTTTTTTTGCATTAGCTATAGTTCCCCCTGCAAATATATTCCACTTTATTAACCACTGTATATAGGTAGGTACTCGTAACATATTATTAAGTTTAGATTGTCTTGCAAAATATTTTGAAAGTGCATAAAGTGCATTTAATAATTAATTTTACTTAAAATGAAATATGACATTCCAAAGTGTAGGCAATATTTTAACTCGTATAAATTTAATTGTACGTAAATTATTGTTATTTAAACGTAGGTAGGTACCTACCTAACTACATTTTTTTTTTTTTTTTTTTTTTAATTAACGTTCATATAATATTATGTAGGTACTTAAACGAATAATATATATAAAATGTATAATATTACATTTTATATATAATGTAAAATATACATTGTTGTATCCGTTCTATGTAGGTATTACATAAACATCACTATGTGTGACATATATAGCTATATAATGTGATCCGTAAGAAATTTATCGAAGCCTATATAAGTTCAGAGTTGCAGAAAGAAATATTTACGTGTATCTTTACTACCTATGTATAGTTCATGGAGGGAAATCTTATTTTTATGTGGTCGATAAATTCATACCTGTTTAAGAATTTTATGCCCACACATACCTACTCGATGGATAACATATGGATAGGTAGGTACCTACCGACTTTTCCACGCGAAAAATGTTTCCTTTTTTTTTGTTAAATTACATTTTCTTTCTTTTGTTTTAATGAATATTGTTTCCTTTTTAGTTTTTATCTTCGGTATTTTGATTATTGATTAATTAAAAATCTATTGAAATATTTTGATATGAGAGTTTACCATATCTATACCTATAATAACTATGTTGAATAACAGCAAGGGCGTCCATCTAAGAAAACTCAGGGGGGGGCGAAATTAACGTCATAAACCAAAAACCATATATAAGATATTTTATTTTATAAATTTACATTATA
>JAIPRL010012243.1:0-12294 GCA_025469235.1 Pemphigus obesinymphae | reverse complement strand
ATTTTTATTTATTTAATCAAATGTATATCAGTGTGATAAAATATTGTCATTGTAACAAATGTTAGATTTGTTAATTTTCTACAAATCTATTTTGTCAATTTTACAAGTAGTATTTTTTTCAGTGTAGTCCTATGTTTGCTTATGGGATAGGTATAGTAATTGCAGTTATATAATATTCTGATACACGTCAATTTTAAGGGGTTATGCATAGGCAACTTTATCAACATTTTAAGAAAAATTATTATCTAACAAGTAACAATTATTAAAAATTTTTTAAATACATATATTAAAAAAGTAATTTAAAAATATTTCTATATCTGTAATATATTTATATTATTACGTATTAATTAATAATGATTGAAAAGACGTCTGAAGTCTAAAGATTAAAAAGCCTGACAAAATTAATGGTACCTATATGTACTTAGAATATTTCAATTTTAGTTTTATAAACAAATTTTTATTGATCAGCCTTCTTTCTAGGTTTTTCTGGGAATGGTTTAATAAAAAAACCCATTTCACAATATCAATAAAAATTTGTTATTATAATATTAAAAATCGATTCCCACAATAAAATAAATCAACAAACTCAAATATTTTTTATAGAATTAAAATATAAACATTCCAAGTACCTTTAATTTTGTTAGGTTTAAATTATTAAAAAAATTCCACTTTCACTGCCTTAACATGATACGATAAGAAATAAATATACTTCGTCACATCTTCTTAGTTTTACATTTTTTTGGCTGGGTTCTCCTAAAACCGAGTAGGTACCTACCTATAATAATATTTTAAAATTGAATAATTATGATGGGATTTAGACATAGATTAAGAATACCTACTTAATCTATGATCTAGGGAAATAAAATTGAAAATGCGAGTAAGTTTGTAGTCGTAACAAAATATACATTTTGCAATGATTTCAATTTTTGATAAGTAGAAGTACGTTGAAAATAGAATATGTAGGTACGCGTACGACTTATATTAATTACTAGCTTCTTTGCAACACCTCATTAGTGAAATTATTACTTTTTATGCGATTCGTATGTGTCGTATGTCGTCTTATATATTATTTTATCGGGATCCATAATTTTGGAGACCGATGTCTTTTACCCCTAAGGTATTTCTGACGAATGATAAATGATCATTGTTCAATGAATGATTAATCATGAATGGTAGGTACCTAATTGGCAATCCAAAATTGTAGGTATCGAATTTGTTACTTGTATTTGTACTTGTGTACTATCTCCATCTGCTCTGTAGTCTCTTATCACTTGATACTTATCACAACCGGAAATCCATAGATAATGAAAACTGTTTTTGTATTATTCTAAAGATTGTATTACATTTTCTGTGTTAGCAAAAATTTGTTATGTTTGTTTTAACTTTTAATTAGGTACAAGTCACAAGATACATATGTACGCCTTTTCCCCCAATGATCGTGTAAGTATATCTACCTGCTAATAGTAAAAATCAGCAGACAGCAGTAGCCTAAAAGGAAACCGAATTCGATTTAGTATGACGGGGAACATATTATTGATCATTCAGTTCAAGACTTGCAACAACTCAAAATTGAAATATGTGTCATTTATTAAAGCAATAAATTAAAATAAAAATGGTAGGTATTTGGTATTAAAACTTTTACTACAGCATGTAGGTACCAAGTATTACTAACAGTATAGGTACCTACCTACCTTATAATATCAATATTTAGATTCATAACTTCACCATTATATGAATCTAATTGTGAAATTAGTTCTTTAAAAAAGTTTTCTATTTGAGTTGTTGTAGTTTTAAACTAGATGATCGATATCATTGTACAGGATAATATTATATTTTACTACTTGACTGTAGTATTAGGTAGGTATCTATTTAGATTTTGTTTTTTTTTTTTAATATTCATGTCAGAATTTTAAATTTTAATTAAATAAAATGGCTTATATTTGTTTATTATTGATGTTCATTTAATTTCAAAACTATTGATTTGAAAATACAATTATTAAGTTTTATTTTATTAATTTTCAATATTCGAATAAGTATATCAGTATATATTTCTAAACATAATAAATACAATTATATACCTATGAGTTATTAAATTATTAAAATAAGTAGGGTACCATTTGAAACATTTAACAAAGAAAAATGCGTAAATAATATTTATGTTGATATATACCTATAGGAAAATACATAATATAATATGATTTGATAATGTTATTACAATACCTGATACCGTTGGTTTGAAATTAATAACATTATTTATTTTGAATTTTTTGACATTTTTATGTATCTAACTTTGTTTTAGTCGTGTGAGAAATTTCATAATAGACATAATAGAAAAGCGATATGTGTGCGTACAATTTTATTTATTTATATAAATTTACAGGTAGGTGCCTGAATATACATGATAATAAGTACATACTATAACAATATAATAAGTAGCATTATAGTAATAATATTATACAGACAATAATATAAACTATTAAGAAAAAGTAATGCATCAGGAATGCATCATCTTAAAAATCTAACGATAGGTAGATTTCGCCTCATAGAGACACATAAGACAAATAAGATGGGAATTTAGAAGATAGAGGATAGAATAGGGAGACAAAAATGAGCAGTATTCCTAATTTTCCGTGTGGGAACTTTGAAACAAATGTTAATTTTATTTTGAATTAGGAAATAATGCTAGTGCTAAATAATGCTAAATTCTTAAATTGAGTTTGATGTTTTTCTAAGAATTAGCAAATTAGTCATTAGCTGTAGTTGAGGCATTACTAATATGATACAGTATTCAAGAATCACTTTTCCAACTTTTCGAAGGTTCATGTCCAAATCATTTGTTAATATTGACATGAATTGTAAGACATTCTTACGTGTTCAGAAACTTCTCTTATAGTTCTTCAACGGTTATTTGGATTTTGAAATAATTTCATGAACACAAACCATGGTTTCAATTATTTTAGCTGGATTTTTAATAGTTAATGGCCCACCTACCAGGTTGTTCATTGCTTTTAATGGATATCATTCCTTCCTTAAAACACTTAAACCTCTCGAAAAATATTTTCTGAGGCTCAGTATTATATCAAGAACCTTGCTATAAAAGCACAAGTGTTTCACCAACATTTTTTCCTAGCTTAAAACAACATTTCACACTCACACACACACAATACACATGTTGCTCTTCTATTACATCCATAACAAAATTGGCCATGCAACTGGAATATGATTATGTAAAAATACTGAGAAATAATAATACATTTTGATATAGATTTCTAAGTGTCTAATACTCATTAGAAGTTACTTTATTCAATAACATTATTGAGGTTTTGTTATCTTTATTGACAACAATATTATAAACACAGTCTGGATACTTTTTGATCACACCTTTTATGTAAACAGGTACTCATATATTATTTCAATAATATTTATATTATACATTTTATTTATAAAATGTAAACAAATATAGTGTAATTATTATTAAGAAACTAAACATTTGTAAATTAATTATGAGTTATTAATGTTATTATATATTATTATACATTTATACTACATTATTAAAAAAAAAGTTGAAAAAAGATAGTTTGATTATTATATACAAAATTATTTAAATATTAAATATTATTAAAAATATGTCATCTATACTTTGTCTATGATATAGATGACTTTTGCCCAAACGATTAAATTAAGTTCTGCTTCCAATATGTTGTAGTAGATTGTTCACTGTTAGGCATCGTTCCTCCTTTTATTCTGTCATTATATCATTGGAAACACAGTAGCCATTTAAATTCTATACCTGTATGACATAATATGTAAATGTTAGTTGTATGGTTATTGTAAAAATAATATACCGCTTTTGTCCCCGAGCGCAATAGCAGTATTATGGCCAGTGATGTTAGTGGAGGGTGTACTTCTCAATTTTTTCATTAATGCGTCAAACATTTTTATTTCATATCGGGGTATACAATTGTATGCTTACATATACTCACTACTTTGACAAATTATTATTTACGGTCTATTGACAAATTTATAGTACCTATACTTACTCATTTAAAAAAAAAGTTTAGTTTTATTTATAATTTTTTCTTCATTACTTGATAAATGATATGCATATGGAAAACAAGAATTTATAAATAGGTAGTTGTAGCAGCAATATTATGTTCTTTGAAGAACTTAATAGTTTAGTTTTGATTTCTTAATTCAGATTTATAGTTTCTTAGTTAAGACTTTGTTCTTAGGTAGCTGATATCTCCATGAATATTGTATGATTATTGTAAATTATTGTATGCTTTTCTATTCACTTTGGGAATGGTATACCGGATGAAAATTAATTTTACATATTGTACATATTATTGAACCTAAATATTTTACAAAAATAAATAATAATATATATTTGATTACACACTAAAATATGATGAATTGCATGTATCCGAGAAGATCAATTCAAAATTACTATAATCATTATGTACCTATAGATTTTCCAAAATTTTAAATGCTTATAGACCATGTTTAGTAGGTACATAGCTACTGAATTTTTAATTTATACAAATTAACTGTAGGTACAAACATAATATAATTATATTTGTATGCAATTCTCCCCACGTTATAATAACTAATTGAATACTTAAGTACCTAAATGTAAAACATGTAGGTATACCTGTATGATCATAATATTGATTATTTTTGATATAAGGTATTTTAAAAAATATATTGCCTTTTTTTAATACTTAATACTTAATTCATCAATTTATTTATAAATTATATTAAAACAATATTACAGATAATGCATTATAAAATTATGAATTCATGAGAATACTGGGTAATTCTTTTAATGTATCTTATAATATAAGATTAACTTAGTTATATAAATAAATTTACGACTACATTACTGATTACGGCTTATAAACTTTATCCACTGTATGTAAATGCAAAAAAATAATTTTATTTGGGACATAGTATAGTAGTCTAGATTATATAGAATATTTAGTTTATTATGCTATTATGTGACTATTTTTGTTAAATAATATTAATTTCATTTGTTTAAACTAAAATATTTGGCCAATTGATTATTTATAGGTTTTCTGTGTTTAAAACTAATTAATTATTTTTTCATAGGTGATGTTAGAATGGTGGAAAGTTTATTTTTACTTCAATCGCCAACGCTTAAAAGAAATTCACCTATCCAATACTGATCCAGGATTTGATTTTTTTCTATTGTGCAATTCAAATAACTCTTTCCATAGTAACATTACTGGGTGTAGACAATGGATATATGGATAAATATAGTCAAACCAGGATATGAAAAAACTAGATGTTTGTGCTTTATCAACATGGTGTTAGATAGAGAGAGAAAGATGTATAGGTTTGTTATGGTACTGCTGGTCCTCAATGGAATATCAAGCTGAGGAAGAAGAATATGTCATTCACAATAACATGGTACTATTAGTTATTAATAACTATTATACATTATTTTTAAAAATAGGTCTATATGCTATTAGGGGTCAACTGTGGTCGAGTGGTCGAATTTGGCATGTGAGTCTCAGTTCGACTTCCAGGTAGCAAATGAGGTAGCCAACGAGATTTTTTTTGCTGATTGCGTCTGGTCTGGTGCAAGCTGGCCATAATTATCAAACCTGTCCAATAATTTGGCAGCTATCAAGAACCATTCAACTTCAAAAAGTAAAAGTTTGGGAAATGTAATTTGGGAGGATGTAAAACTGTTAATTTTCTATACCCTATCTCAGGTAAGTCTAATGTCAGGCGACAACAATTTTTATTTAGTACCACATCCAACGTCAAATTGGTATGTGCCGATACGCCTTGAGTTGGAATTTTCGTTTTAGGTACTACCAATAGACACGCAGCATGTTACTTGTGGCAGTTGTTGAAACACTAGAGCTGATTATCTGGGCCAACTGATGTATCGCTGTGTGCAGTGGGTTGCCACCTGAGGTTAGACTTATTTGAGTATAGTCTTGTCTAAATAATGTATAATTAATAAATAATTTATTAACACTATTAATATAATAGTTAACTATTTATAATATTTTTTTTAGTAAAAACCATTTTTAATTTAATATGTATTTAATAACCAAGCTTTTAGCAAGTGGAAAATACTATTATAATTTTTCAAAATTGATTTTTTTTTTTTTTGTAATATAACAATTATTATAGTTCTCAATTTATAATTAGAAGCCAGAGGTGATAATATATATGTATAAAAAATAAATATAAATATTTTGTGCTTGCTATTCAATTGTAATATTGTATTTTCTAGTTGCAGAAAAATTTCTTGTATTGAGTGAGAAGGAAATGTCCTAAACTTAATTCAAAAAATTAATGTTTTTTATTGTCAAAAGTAGTTTTTTTTATAGTTAATGTAAATTGAAAAAAAAAAAATTTAAAACTAATCTTTAAGATAGTTATATTAAAATTTATTGGTATACTTATATCTTCAAACTTGACAATGTATAATATGGTAACTTATCACTAATATCACTAAAATTCACATTTTTGTTTTTATAACTAAGTTACCAAAATAATTTTAATCATAATTTTTTTAATTGGCAGATCGCATATTATATATATTTAATATTAGAAATTTTTTAAAGTTATAATTCTTATTTTTCTATTTTAGAAGAAAAATGAAAGGAAAATTCAAGAGGATTCTACATCTGCATGTGTAATTTTCGTCGGCTTACTAATAGGCGATATAGCAAAGTTATGGTATGCAGTGGAAGAAGTTGTTGTGAGCCAGTCTCTATATGCTACTAATCATGCTTTAACATCTGCTGAGTATTAATTCTGAGTAGTGTAATTTTGATATATTTTTATAATAATATAATTTACTAAATCATGAACATTTTTTACTTTATTTAGTTATGTTTTAGGTTGGAAAATAATTGTAAATAATAATACATTTTTTTTTTTAGGTTATGTTAGAATGGATTGTCTACGCTTGGAAAGTTTATATGATAGACAGAGATAGAGATGCTTATGATGGCACCATTTTCATTGGAAGATGAATATTATATTATTTACATATTTTGTAACACAGTATAATCATTAGACAAGATAGGCATTTGGTAAATTGTGAATTTTGTGAAAATCATAGACATAAAGATTATTATTTTGTCTTGTAAAGATAGATTCCAGTTGTTTGTTTTATTTAGTTATTAATATAATTACATTGAATATAACATAAAATATATTGATATTTTTTTGATACAAAAAATATTACTGAATTATAATTGTCAAAGTCTTAAATGTTGTTGAATGTCTTAAATACTACTTTATTTTGTAAAATTGTAATGACATTTTCATTTGATAAGCAATTTTTTTTTTATCAATATTATTATATTTTTAATTTATATTTTCTGTTATTATTTACTTGCATTTTAAATAATAAAAGTTAACTGAAGACTATAAAAAACAATATAGTTGTAATTACCTTGTTAAGTCCCCTATTGACATACATACTATAAATTTGCCATATTAAATTAAGCAAAAGGGGACTATTGCATTAATACAATAACCAAATAATCTAATATACTATGGTCTATGACACATTTATTACTGATCTCTCCCTTTATAACTAATTTAAATAATATCTAGTGAACGTTATATAGGAATTTTGTTTAAAAAATAGAGTAAAAGTGTATAGTATTTATAGGTAACAATGTATTGACCTACCATTTTAAAAAACAAACTTATTAAACAATATATTTGAATATTTTCAAAAACTAAATTATATATTTTTCATTAATAATATAAAACCTATTTAAAATTAAATCATTTTTAAAATTACAATTATTATCAAATTTTTGTTTAGTTTATTGGTGTACATTGAACATGAACTTAATATACTTTTGATGTTAATGTACTTACATTAGAGTTGTCTACTTATACTGAGTAATGTTTTAAGATATGAGGTTTATATTTGTAAAATGCATTCACTGATATATTATATACTAGACAGCCGACTTCCTATCACCAATGTTCAGTAAATATCAAACTATAAACATTATTTGTTGTTTGTATTATATATTTGAATTATTATTATTTATTAGTCTTTATTGTTATTATTGTTCATTACAAACTCATGCACACTTATCATCAGATGGTAAGAAATGTTACAAGTTTTTATTGTTAATATATTATCATTTGTTTGTATATTGTACCTCTGCAGTAATTTAATTATAATTTGCAACGTATGTTACTCTCTCACAATTTATGCAATATTTATTAAATTATGATAAATAAAAGGAATATATATATAGTGCACTACAAACATTTACATTTGTATTATTTTAAGTAGACAAAAGGTATAAATTTAAACAACCAATAATACATGCAATTGTAGCTTGTATCACTATTTCCTAATAGAGCAATATTTATGAAAGTATGTACATAATGTATTTGGTATTATAGTAGCAAATAGACCGTTATCATTAAATAATACATAAATATTACCCTGTTTGCAAATGGTAATAATATTCATTAATTATATGAAAGTTGGTTATTTACTTATATAATAAATTATATTATGTTATATTATGGGTATCTGTGTATATGTTCAACATTTAAACTGTATTTTTGTCACATATTACTTATGCTATTTCACTACTGAATGTAGGTATACCTGTATGTATAACGTAATGCAATCAATATTCTAAACTATACATTTCTCAACATGTTCATAGTTCATAGTATACAATTCGATTTACTCTATTATTTAATAATATAAGTGTAACTGTATAAAATAAATAATAATAATTAAGTAGGTATAGGAGGTAGGCACTAGTAATGTATATATAACAAGGATATACAAGAATATACATAGGTAATACTTATGTATTTGATTTTATATAATATTTATTGCTAATTATCTATCTTTAATTTTAGTATTTATATTTTATTATGTATATTTCTAATTTAGTCGATATTACTATATTATATTATTAATTATTGTAACAATGTAACCTATATTATGTACCACAATATCTAATATTATGTAATAGGGCATTAGTCCGTTTATATTTGTAAAATAAAAAATAAAATAAATAAAAAAAAAGTGTGGAAATATCAAACTTTATTAATATATATTTGAAAAAGATAGGTATTTTTTAATGTAATTTTTTTTGTAGAAACAGATTTGTGAATACTTATAATTTGTAAACATAAATATACCTGTCAAATACTCCATACCTATATGAGCATTGTACACTAATTTATGTTAGATTAAAAACTATTTGAATAATTACCTATAGCATAATTTTAAATGTATCTACATTTCTATGATAGCTTATATTAATATTTTTATTATTTTTATAATGTACTAGAAATAAATATAAATAATATCTTTCTTATAAGAAATAATTATTATTGTTATTAATTATTATTATTGGGACCAGATAGAGTACCAGTAGAAGTATGGAAAGTATTAGGAAGTTTAGGTATAAAATGGCTGACAAAGTTCTTTAATAAGGTACTAGTTGAAGGAAAAATTTCAGAAGCGTGGTGGAAGAGTTTGTGGTACCAATATTTAAGAGTTAAGAAGTGAGACAATCGTTACTAGAAATCAGTTTATGTTTATGCCTGGGAGGTCAACAATGAAGCCAATTTTTTGTGCAAGACAAATTGTGGAGAAAATACAGAGAAAGGAACAGGAAATTGTGTATGGTATTTATTGATTTAGAGAAGGCTTATGATAGGGTTCCTAAGGAGATCTTAAAGTAGGTATTAATGAAGAAAGGATTACCAAAGGTGTATGTGAACATTATTGAAGATATGTATGAAGGGGGCGAGTACAAGAGTGAGGAGTTTGTGTCGAAAAACTGATGATTTTAGAGTCGGAGTGGAAGTGCATCAGGGTTCGGCTTTGAGTCCTTACCTATTTGCCCTGGTAATGGATGAAATAAAAAAGGATATACAGGGTGAGGTACCATGGTGCATGTTGTTTGCAGATGATATAGTACTGATAGGAGAGAGTCCTGAGAAAGTGGAGGGAAGCACTTGAAAATTAAGGATTAAGGATTAGTAGAAGTAAAATAGAATACATAGAGTATGGTTTTGGCGAACAGAAGAAACAGGGAAAAACTAGAAATAAAGTTAAGTGGGGATGTAGTGGGAGAGAGAGGGGTTTAAGTATTTAGGGTCCGTTGTACAGAGAGATAGGGGTTTGGAAGAAGATATGAAACAGGATTAAGTGCGGATGGATGAAGTAGAGAGAAGCATCAGGTGTTTTGTGACACCTGACTAGTGTGGCCGACCCTAAATAGTGGGAGAGAATTCGAAGAAGATTTCTTATAATGTAGGTACCTACTCGTATTTATCAATTTATACTTAAAATAAGTCTTAACAAATTCGATATCATATATTTGTTACAAATCACAAATGTACACAAAATAATACAAATTTTAAAAACTAATTTCCAAAATATAAAGGAGGGCATGGCCCAATCCAATTTTATCAGAGGGGGCGAAACTACAGAGTTTACCTCTCGTTTGTCCCAGTTTACGCCTATGTACCTATACATAAAATATATGGTATTGACAGTTTTTTAAATGCCTACTAGAAAATTAATATTTACAAGTTTTGTAAATTTAGTATTTTATTTTCATTTTAATAATAAAATTAATTAACAGTTTTACATTCTCTTAATTACATATTAGGGGAGTTGAAGACGGTTTTTAATAGCTACGACAAATATAGCTACCAAATTATTGTATGGATTTATATATTATAATATATATTATTATTTATTATACATGTATACTTTATACAAATATATTATTAACTACTCAATACTAATTTCCCAAGTTTCATTAAAAAAGGGATAAAAAAACAAATGGCTGTTTTACCGTTTTGAAACTCGTAATTTCTATCTCCAAATGTTTTTGTAAATATGAGCCTTGTATGGTTATTGCTTATCCACTGTGTAACAAAGAATTTTTTAAATAAAAAAAAAAAAAACGTTTTATGATTTGTGACTTGAGAATAATAATTTGTTTTTATAGGAGTTATTATACACAGTGGTGTTTATAGGAATTTTCAATTGTTGGGGACTGCGATGGACATATTATCCACGATCACAAAGTGAGGCTTCGTTCCACGTACCTCCATAATTTATTTATATGTAGGTACCTATAATCAGGTTTGGAAATCAGTTGGCAAACAGAAAAATATTGATAACCCTTTTTTTTGCTTATTTACATTTTCAAGTAATTCATCTATTATTAATGAAGTACCTATTTCGTCGGAATTTCAGTAGGTATTTAGCCGGCAAACTAATAAATTAGTTGGAAAAAATAGAAAAAAGTCGACCTTTTTATTTATTTTTGCTTATTCACGTTTTTCTTCTGTATTTTTAGTCAACACCCTCCCATAAATATTTTAATAATGTGTAGATAGGGGTTAAAGTGCCCTCCACACTCAGTCCCCTTATCCCTGACGGTGGTTAAAAAGCGTCCCCTTTAACAATTTCTCTGTAAGGTACCTACGTCGGAACGCTCAAATTATAACCAAATATAAATCAATATAATTTAGAAACTAATTTCATTATTATTTAATATAAAATATAATATATACAAAAGAAAATACAATTTATATTCTTATTTAAGTAGGTACTTTATAATAGTTTTATTTTAAAATAGCTCTTTATTAAATAATGTAAAATTGAGCTCATATATATACAGTGTGATTTTTTAAGCATGTTTAGTGTTCACCTCATTTTTAACCATGTACCTATAATGCAAATTTTTTTTTAGTAAAATTTAAAGCACAACTTAATATCAATAATAACACTAATTTTTTTTTTTAAATAATTAATTTTTATACTATTTTTATTATTGATTTTATTAGTTTTCTTATGATATTTTTCTTCTTTGTCATCCCCCTAAAAATTAATTTAAAAATTAAATTAATTTTATCGGTAATGTTATTTATAGATTAATACATATTATCGCATGTTATGTTGTAAAACATTTTATTCGTACATTTTCATTAATCATAAATTAAATCCCAAAAAATAAGGAGTGCACATTTATATTATATAATAGGTAGGTATATACACAATATAGTATATATTATTATCATTAATTTTATAATATTATAAATCAATGATATTACTTTGTTTTGTGAATTTTCGCAAACCCGCATCCGTCCCTCTATTCCAGTGATTCCCAACTGGTGGTCCGCGGACCACTAGTGGTCCGTTGACTTATCTCAAGTGGTCCACGATGCTAAAGAATTTTTTTACAATTATCAATTTTTAATTTAAAAATTTAAATTTAACTTCAA
>JAIPRL010012242.1:0-12299 GCA_025469235.1 Pemphigus obesinymphae | reverse complement strand
TTAAGCCCAAATAGTTGGTAAAATGAGATTTTAAGACCTGGGCAAAAATTGTGATTTTCAATGATGAATAACACGACTAAAAAATAAAATAAAAATAACAGCCTCGATCGATCCCTAGAAAAAAAAAAATGATATGAGTTATGTATATTACACCGCGAAGCTACGCTCAGAATCGTTTTATTGAAATTTTTTATTCAAATTCAACACATCCACCATCCAACAAAAGTACCCTACCCAGTAGCGAAGTGCATCCACCAATACTCACACCCGACGAGCGAAGTGCTTCCACAATCTACTGACCAGCTTTTTATTATTTACCAGTATAATGTTTTAATTAGTCAACTGTTTTGTGTGTAGCTATATTACAGTAAATTATTATACGCTTTACCTATTCTTATTTTACTTATAATTTATGACTTATATAGGTATGTGAGTTGTGAGTTATGAGTTATTCTATATAACAGGTATATGTAGTAGGCGTATTTAGATATGATATTTTTTTGGGAAAAGCTACAGCTCTATTATTATTATACATAGGTAATAAAAAATGTAAGACTATACATTACTACATTAGTTAAAATTTAAATAAACTCTAAAATCATTATGTTTTTAAATTATATAAAATATCTAAATCGACTTTTTTAAAAATATTCCACTTATTCCATAAAAACATAAGAATTTCGTTTTTTTTTTTTCGCAATCTTCTGAAAATAATGGGAAAATAATAATGCATACATAATACAGAAAAGTTACGTCTATATCCATTTTCCAATCAATTTATTAAGAGGTATTGCATGAAAATTAACATAGTAATTTGACAAGTTTTGAGTTATGCAAAATAAGAACGGCCAGGATTGATTACTTTTTGATGAGCTAAATCATAACTCAGACGAGAGATAATACATAATAACTATGTCTAGACTATAATTTCGTTATACCAAAAAAGACACTTTAAAAAACTGCTACACTATGGTCTACGAGTTATGACATATACCTATCGTCTTTGTTTGACATAGGTACGTCGTACGTGCAAGATAGGAAATTTATGTTATAATTTATAATATTGAACTGTTATTCATTTGAAGATGAGAAAATTATGAATTATCTTTCTAAGTTTATAAGTTTCTGCACAAAGCGTCAAATGCTTATATCCCTGATGTGTTTTTCTATCCTTACAATTTGTTGCCTATAGTGAAATTGATTTGAATTGAAAATGAATTATTATTATCCCATAATCAATAATTATTATTATTGTTGTTCACAATTATTGATTAATCTATTTATATCATATAAATATTATATATATTATAACATTAAAATTGAATCTAAATTAATATTATTACTAATTTATATCAGACGTTATCATAACTATTATTTATAGTAAAGTAAAAAATTTTGAACAACTGGTGAGCTAAGATCGGCGACAGGTCAGCGATTTCAATGAGTAAAAATAAATAAAATAAAATAAAAGATCATACAGTTTTTTAGTTGGGAGTTTAAAAAATATACCCTTCACTATTGTATTCTAATATCGTTCTTATAACTATTGCAATATAATTTTCAACAATAATTTTTAATTATACAATATTTTCTTTCATAATATTTTGGTGTTGAGTTACTTGTAGAATTATTTATAAATAAATACCCAGTTTCTACAAAATAATTTGTTTTTATTTAACAAATACGTATTTCGAAAACAATGTTCTCGTCTTCAGTGTTAAATAACTGCAGTAGTTGTTTCACAATGTTTGAAATATAGTTGACAATGTAGGTAATAGGTACTATTACATGTAATTATAGATATTTTTCTTTAACACTGAAGTACTTAATATTGATAAAAAAAAAAAAAAAAAAAACGGACAACAGACAAGAGTTAATAATGATCGCATCTTTAAATTTCATAATTGGCCAATTTACTCTAATATTACAAACATAATTTCCAAAACTGTATAAATTATTATGCGGAACGTATATATATATTGTTTGCGAGAAGAAATTATGGTGTAAGTTTAACATCCTCTACAAACATCGGGGCAGAACGAGCATATTAAACACAAAACAATAATGATGTGAAAAACACGTCCTATTCGGTGATAACCATAACATAAACGTATTGGTTATAACACACAGTCTTATCATAAAGTCTATTGGCTTACGATAGAGTCCTGGTACGGAGTTAAATCCTGTGGAAGGGCTATAGTGCTGTTAAAAAATGTATCAAATAATCTAAACAATTACAGGCAGTAAAAGCTACTACTAATTCATATAATTTCTATCCTTTGCTTCTCATAAACATATGTATATATATATTACAATTTAGAATTAAAACGTTTACTTTTAAAATATATTCATTTAGTGCCGAGTATACTGAATATAATTCTCAGTTTCTAACGTAATTGATATAATATTATTGGTGAGCTAAAAAGTTTAAAACTTTCAGCATTAATGATAAATTAAGGATAAATTCGGTACTCTTCACATGTTTGACGAAGATTCATACAGAAACTATATGACATTAACATCAAATTGAATTAAAAAAAATAAATAAATAAATAATTATCATTGTATAACCACTTTTCTTAATCACAGTCATTTATAATATAATACAATGGATTGAGGACTGATCAACCCTCAAAATATTCTGATTTTCGTACTACACATTTAATCAATTTTTCCTTTGAATGACTTTTTTTTTTATTTAATGTTATAACAATATAATGTATAAAAATATAGAATTGCCTAATTATATTAACACAGTTGTTAATTTCGTACTACAGACTTTTCGCGCTACACACACAATTTTAGGGGCTAGGATTGAAGTTATAACCGTAGACATTACAAAATTTTTCACTCTCTTGTATATATATTTTTAAATATTCGAATCAAAATAAGTATTCGAAATAAAATTTCTTCTGAAGTAAAAATGCAATCTAAATCTAACCAATACCATTTAAACCCAAATTTTCTAACATTTTTAAATATATATAATTAAAAAAAATTTATTCGTAAAAGTTTTGTAGTTATCAGTAATCACGATTTCACAAAAACTAAAATCTATTAAAAAAGTTACTATGCAATATTATTTATGATCCAATAAAACATGTTAGTGATCAATATATCAATAAGAATTTATTGATTTGGTCCATTTGAGAAATCACATGGTCAAATAAAGAATAATTTAACTTTTGAAAAATATAATGTTAGTTAAGCGAATAATTTAAGTGAATATTTATGATTTTTTTATATTTACATTTAAAGTTTTGTGAGTATGTGTATGTCTTCATTTTCTGTAGTATTCGACCATTAAGATCTAACTGTCAATTTGACAGTGTCAAATATAGTTCACGCCATTTCATCCTGCCTGAAGTAAAATCATATCAATCGGTTTCCAATTTCACCTTTTCCACGTCACTTTTCACCTGATACTCCCATCTCACGTGTGGTCGTACTAAGGATCTCTTCCCTCTTGGAACACCACATTGTACCAAGCATATCAATATAAGCTCTTTCTTTCCTTCATGTGTGACTAGCTCTCTTGTGTGATCCTTTCCTGATTTCTCCGACTATATCTGCAAGTTTTTGATACAACTTTCTGAGCTCGATGTGTTTTCAGATTTTCGATTCTCCTGTACTTTCGTCTTTCATCCAGACTCAGTCCAAAGATTCTTCTAAGTACCTGTTTTTCAGTTTTCTCTCGAAAATAAGATATTTATTTTGTTCGGATTTACGTAATGTCCACGTACCACATCCATATATATATTATTACCGGTCGAATAAGAGTGTTATTATATATATATATATATATATATATATATATAATTAGCTGTACCTATGAGTTCCTCGATATCATCAAGTATCATCAAGTAGGTATGTAAATAATATGTAAAATAATGTATTTAAAATAATATCACTTACAAATATATTCAAAACATAATATATGCAACTTCTTATTCACAGAATGCAATCAAATAATAAAATGATTAAATAATACAAAAAACATTGAAAAAATTATATTATTAATAATAGTTATCACTTTTGTTACTCAGTATTAGTCGATTAATATTAAATCAATTGAATCAAAACCCAAAACATGGTTTAGACTAGAATTTTATACTTTAAGAACACAAAGTATAAATAACTTTAGAGTATTGTACGTTAGAAACTTCTTGAAAATGTCAAGTCTTTGAAATAATTATATTCTGAATATATTACAATATTAGAACTAAATTCAAATGAATAATTTGTTCGTGATTTTACATCAAAATAATATTTATTTCTAAAATCCTTTAAAGTGTTATACTATAATAGTTATTACTTATAAAATAAAATTGTAACTGATCAATTTTCAAAATATTTTAAATATTAAATTTTAAATTCTATAATATATAAATCTCAAAATCCATGATTGGCAAAAAAAAAAACGATCAGTAGAGGGTGAAAGCACTTCGTTCGTCAGGATACTGGTGGTGGATATATTGAATTTGAAAGCAATGATAAATTATTTATTTCGAATACTTCTGAACGGTGCTGTCAAAAATTTCAATTTAAATAATTAATATTAGTAAAAAAAAACCGTTTGTAAAATTGTTTGAAAATTGTTTGACGTATATGTATATATACGAGGCATGTCCAGAAAGTAAGTGTACTAGTGCTCTCACGAACAAAGGGATATTTCCTCCCACAAAGTTAGTGATATTTTTGTATCAGATGGCTTCCCTTGCTTTGAATGAGATCAGAACCAAGTTAGTACGAAGAAAATTGCGAACGCAGTATCATTTTCCGTGAACGATGTCCATAGAAAATCCAGCCAAGTGCAAAGTTTTTGAAGTTTTAGAAGTGAAGAGTTTTTGGATCGATATGAACTCGAAAGAGATGATTTTCTTATCCTTATTTTTGCTGGAGATGAAATGTGGGGTGGCTAACTACACTCCTGAAATCAAGGCCTCGCAATGGCGTCATACCAATTCACTTTCGGCCGAAAAATTGAAAACTGTCATTTCGGCCAAAAAAAAAAAAAAACATGGCATTTTCAAAATGATCATAAAATAACTCCTAACTGTCAAGATACCTACATTATTGTTTGATTCACACTAATATTAATATCAAATAAGCAGCACCCATCACTTCAATATATTTTCTATACTAGGTAGACATAAATACCAGCCTCCGTGTAGTTAAAAAGACTGGGCCCAGCCCAACATGGAAAATTAAGAGGACGTCACACATGCGATTTTTAAGGCGTTATGTATAGGCAATTTTTATGAAAATTTAAGAAAAATGAAAATCTTATAATTTTAAAATATATCTGTGTCAGTGCCACTTTTAATTCTTGCGTAATTATATCGTAATCACGATGTTTGTGAACAAAACCGTTTTACAAGAATAATAAGGTTTCTCAGGCTACATAATCATAATTAGAAACCCAAATTTTTACACAATATAGTAGATAAAATTATCTGTGTTCTACCGTCGTTCTTTTTTCGATAAAACAAATAGAACTGATGTTATACCATCTGTAAAAATTAAATGAATAACTTTTTTATTATTTAATATTTTTGAAAAAGAATAACTGTGGAACACAAATTAGATTTGTTTAATATATTATGTAAAAATTTAGGTTTTTAATTATAATTACAGCATGAGAAACTTTATTTCTTGCAAATCAGTTTTTTTGTGGCATCCTATTAGCTTGTTAATAAAACCATTATATTTTGTATTACATTTTTAGATAAAAACATAACAAATATCGAATACTTAATAAATGTCTTTAAAAGTTATAGACTTTTATGTAACCTTTAAATCACCTTTTTATTTTTGTTAATTTTATTTTTGGATTTATTAATTGTCAATATTAATATATAATGTTTAAAAATAATAATGAAATATTGAAATTTTAATTTTAGAGCGATTTCAGGCTGAAGACATATCCGTAAATGATAACCATAGAGCATATAACTAGATATATATTTATTTATTTATTTTTGTAATTTTATTTTTATTTTTTTTTTTTTTGTAAATGATAACTAAAAGAAAAGGGTGGGCGTGAGATTTCTTGGAATTTATTTACCTTTGAAAACATTGACAATACAAAATTAACAATGGTACACACACGGGTAAGTGCACAGGTAGGTATTCTACATAATTAAAGTTATTTTTCGCATTGTAATTTCATGAACGGCCAACGTCGGGACGTGTGCATCGATTTTTATCGATTACCTACGTACATGCTATCGTTGTAGTAGGTAGGTGTACCTACTAAAATTGCGCATAGGTACAAAAAAGTGAAATTCTCATTAAAAATTGCATTGTTCTTAAAATTTAACTGAATTTAGATACTTTTGCATAAAGCAAAGTTGACTTGAAGTTAACCCGTTATATTAAAAATAAATAAGTAACGCGTTAAGTAACTTAATTTTACTTTTAACTCGTTATCGTCCAGCGCCTTGATGTTTAGTACGTTATTTGTACGACATTTTTATAATTTGACAGAATAACGAAAAAACTGAAAGGGGGGTGGGGAGCAGACACAAACGTCTCCAGCCCCCGTTTCGTAAACAATGAAGTTTTTTTTCTTATTATAAAGAAACGCACCAACTAGACAGACGCAATATATTAATTTGCTGTTGGATACAATGCCGTATGGATAATTCCGTGCACTATATATTATATATACTAGAATAAAAAAACAACAATAATAATTGAACGAATGTACGCAATATTATCTGCAAACGACGTATACCAAAACATGCATATTATCACATTCGGGTAATAAACACAACACAATATTATGGTCATAATATCGTATTTCATTTATCTCGTCTGCGCGCACAACACAATATAACGTCTGTATATAACGTACGCGCGTACCCATCGTTGGTTAGCAATCTAATAATATTCCAGCGTACAGATTACGATGACTTGCTGGCTGAATATTATATGGATTGGATTTTTAGTTTTTGTGTACACGTCATGTCATACAATAATATGCCGTACGACGAGTATTATTATAGTTGGGAAAAATAAAATGTTTTTTAGCCGTTCGATTCCAAAATACTATTTCGATCAGTGGTTGAATTGGAAAAAAAAAAATAAGGACGGACTCTGAGCTTAGTTCGAAAATCAGCGTTCCGGGACATATTAGAGAAAAAGTAAGCCGTGGAGGACTTCGTCCCCCACACCCCCTATCTAAAGTTTCTTAGCCCGGGGAAATTTTTAAAAATATTTTAGATTGTTATAGAACATGAATTGAGTAAAAAAATCCAGAATTTTTTTTTTTTACATCATTGTTAGGTTACATATTTTCAAGATAGCATAGTTTAAACGTTCCTCTTTCAAAATAATTTAACACTATTCCTTTTAAATGAATGATCGAGGAAGTTGTAGATGTAGACCGAAATGTAGTTTATCGGTGTCGCATTGATTTTTTTAGGCTGTAGCCATTCACGGATAATGAAGATTATTTGTTACCTATATATGATACCAATATGATTTAATAAGATATCAACTATTCGACATTTTATATCATGCTTTTTATCTAAAACCAATTATGTGATAAGGACAAAAAAACATTCGTTTTCGTAATTCCAAGATTTTTCCGAAAATAAATTATAATTTTTAAAAATTTTAAATAAAAATCAAAACAAACATCGCGTTCCTTGCGTTCCCTGATAAATAAATTAAGGGGTACACGGTGTTCAACATGAAAAAAAAATTAAGAGTAGCTCCGTCCCCCTGCGTCCCTCCCCCCTGATCCACCACTGATTTCGATTAAAGTAAGACATATTATATTATATTTGTCACCGTAGGTGAATCATCAACATCTCCGGTGAAGGGCGGGGGTGGGGTGGGGTGGGGGGGGGTTGTACTGTAGCTGTAGCTCTTATATGCATATATGATGACGTATATGTGCGTGCATACGGTATGCCCAAACGAGAGAATATAGCTGCTGCTGCATAATATTATAAAAGCAACAAGTCCCGACGTGGTTATAAAAATATATACGCGTGTATATATTAATATACCTACAACGCAATGATAATAATAATATGATATTGTCTCTCGGCCGGCCCACACCGGTGCGATGCGGTTGACGACCGAATATTGCACGAGACGGCGAAACAAAACAAAACAAAACAAAACAAAACGAAACGAAACGAAAAAAAAAAAAAAAACGTCGACCGTCCGCCGCACGCCGCGCGCGGCCCGTTGCAATGTCGGTGCACCGCGTAGTTCGACACACGTCGCAACCGATCGGATTATTACGGTCTGCGGCGGGTCCTGGGCGCGGCGGCACAGCGAAAATGCGTTTGTACGGTAACGTGGACGGGACGGGCAACGCGCGAGCTGGGGGGCGGGGGAAGGGGTGAACGTCAGTGCGGGGGAACGTCAGTGTCGGGGAAGTGTCGGCGGCGGTGGGCGCCGTGGCCTGTGAGTGACACGGCGCGGCGGCGAAAAATTATCGCTCAGATGAGTAACGAGCGCGTTGCGGGGCGGCAGCGCGGATCGCGACCGCTCCGTGCCGCGGCCGGTGCCGTGCCACGTTGTCGGTTCGCCGCGCCGGGCACGTACCGGCAACGCGGCGTCAAAGTACACACACGCACAAGCGCACGCCGCCCCGGCCCACACCACCGCCACCTTCCCCTTTGCGACGCGAGACGTGTGCACACGGTATATATGATATATATTTACATGGCGCACGGCGGGCCGGTGGCGGTTCTCCGGGAGCGCCGCGGCGCGTGCGTGTTTTCGCGTGGACGGGACAGGACGGGACGGGACGCGGGCGCGAACGTTACAAAACAAATATTTGTCCAACGGGTTGTGTGCGTTGTGTGACTGCGCCGTCGTCGGCGGCGACACGACGGCGCGCCGAGAGTGTTCTCTCGCCGAAAACAAACACGAGCGTCGGCGAACAGGCCGTGCAGCGCGCATTCGGGGCGGTCGAACACGTCGATAAAGCGGGCCGCGGTCCCGGTGGCGGAAGGGGTGCGAGAGAACGCGCTTGCCGTTTATGCGGGACGGCCGTGGCGGCGGGCCCTATGCGCCACGTATTAACCGTAACGTGTGCTGCCGGTCGACGGGCCCGCTGGACCGACGGCCGTGACGATACGACGTGCATTACGACCCGAACGACTGCAGTAAGCGGTACTTACCTATAATTACCGCAATATTCACTGAGCCAGGCTCCATCTAAATTGCGTGCTGAAATCCAAATTTAGATTTAATTTTTATATACCTAACGGTTATATAGCCGATCAGTGCCTGGTGTTTAGAATCAATTTAATATGGATGATCGTATATTAGGCGGAAACGCACTGTTCTGACATGACGTGACGCGCAGACGCATGCTTCAGTACGTAATAAATACGGGGTTTTATAGATTTATATGAAAAATCGTTGAAATGCACTCATTCATATCGTATCGGATCGATCGTATTCGTTTCTGATGCATCACATCATGTCATACAGCACGGGACAAATGAACAAACGGATTTGTGAATTCTGTTTAGTCAAAGTTCAATTGTCGTGATAATTGGAATTTGAAAATAATTACATAGAAGTAAAATAAAAACAGTATCGACTAGACTAATGTCCTTTAAAGTTTAAATATTCCCCAACCCATATTAAATATTCATCGCAGAATAATTTTTCGAATATTATGTGTTCAGCCATGAATGTGGTGGCATAATAAAGCTTCGTAGAATTGGTTGTGACAAAAAAAACATCAGATAATAATATCATGATAATGATATTAATGATAATCACAATAATGGATTTCCACCTTTATATTAATCTAGACAACTATATATTCGATTTACATAATATCCGCATTGTATTTTATCTAACAACTTAGTGTATATTTCTTCGAATACAAGTTGTCAAGTTGTCATCAACGATGACTTTGCCCTACATTCATTATTAAGAATTATTGTCTTGAATTTTAAATTTTTTTACTATAATTATGCGTTAACATACTAAAAATTGCCTTATTTTCGTCAATTTCATTAAATTTCATGTCCACCGCGAACATTCAGATTATAGAATACGCGTTAGACATCTGCATGCAATTCGGATATACCTTTACCTCCATTTAACACTGGCTCCATTTAAGACCATTGCAAACACATGATTTTTAAGAGGATGCTATACCCGCATTTTCTGTCTCCGTCCATCTAATTGGCAATATAGCGAAATTGTACAACGCAAAATTGAAATTATGGCATTTTGGTTAGATTTAGAGCTTAAACACCTATTATCAAATTTAACGAGAAGAATAATTTCGTGTGAACCTCATGGACTTTTTGTAAAATATTGTCAGAAAAAAAGTTACGGCATTTTTAGTTTTTGATATATTTAAATAGCTTTAACTTTTTCGTCAGACGAAAATTTTACAAAACGCCCATGAGGTTCACTCGAAAATATTCCTCGCTTTAAATTTTGTAATAGGTGTTTATACTCTACATTTAACCTAAACGCCAAAATTTCAATTCTGCGTAGTGTGATTTTGCTATATTATCTGTTAGACAGACAGAGACAACAAATGCGGGGTGTAACATCCTCTTAAGGGGATTGGAAGCGGTCATTTATTAAGGGGTTGTGTGTAGGCAATTATTTGAATTATTCACGTTACGCATTGTGTGTGAGCATAGTATTTGGTGTTTAGTGATGTGGTAGATACTTTTGGCATAATAATAATGGTGGTGTGTTCACTCGCACGCACAGGCACATGTCAATAAATACGGATATACTATAATTACCGTATATTTGAAAATACACTAAATCCCATTTCCAACATATCGATTGTCTTAGTGAATAGATAAGGATTCTGAAAACTAGTCTGAGTTCGTCGTGAAATCTGCTTTGGAACGACTTTCCCTAATTCGATTTTCACGAAAAATTTAAAATGTTCATTTTTAAATGTCCGAGTATATAAAATCAAGGAGAAAAAATCAAAAAATGTGAGAAAGTCGACATTACGACAAATTCAGATAATTTTGTATACAATCCTTATCGCATCACCAGACCCATCGGTACGTCGGAAATAAGAACGGCGGTCTATACATTGCTATATATGTCACGTGCGTGATAGCGAGAGAGAGAGAGAGAGAGACGGATAATCGCCGATTCCCATATCCCCTTAAGGTATACTGTATAGCCAGTGCCGGATCTAGGGGGGGGGGCGAACCGGGGCACTTGCCCCGGGTGCCATTATGATGGGGCGCAAAATGTAAAAATTTTTAAACTTTTCATCGCGCTTTTGGAAGTGGGGTACCGTCGCTATTAATTTTTAATAGAAAAAATTTTGGTAGAAATTGATGTATGACCTTTTTTTTTTTTGCTTATTAAAATTTAAAATTGCTTATTAAAATTTTTAAAAAGGGGCACTACAATTATTTTTGCCCCGGGCGACTATTTCTCTAGATCCGGCACTGTGTATAGCACTAATTCCAGTACCTATAACGTATAATTTTATAAACTGCCCACTACACGAGGTTCGGCATTATATACGTTTTATATTTTTCCAACTAATTTTTGGCATTCTGTAGAATGTCTATATAGGTATTTTATAGAATGCCGGATTTAACACTTTGCCGGTAACTATTATATACACCGTATATCGTGTAATATTTTTGTAGGTGATGCACTGATGCAGGCCCGTCGCTATATAGGGTACAAGCAATTAGTCATGCATTGTTTTAGGGCGGCAAAAAATCAAACAAGTGGCAAAATTTCGCTTTAGGGCGGCAATATTAAAATATATGAATATCGACAATGGAGGAACGATGATCACGTATATTTTTGTTATAATATAGCAGTAGTGATGCACAAAGCAAGACCAAGATCAAGACCATGGAAGTCTTGGTCTTGGTCTTGGTCTTGGTCTTGTCTACTCAGTCTTGGTCTTGTCTACTCAGTCTTGGTCTTGGTCTTGGTCTTGGTCTTGGTCGTGTTGACTCAATCTTGGTCTTGGTCTTGGTCTTGTTGACTCAGGAGAAGTCAGTCTTGGTCTTGGTCTTGTTGAATGAATCTAGGTCTTGGTCTTGGTCTTGGTCTTGGTCTTGCAAAATTCTTGCAGCCTTGATTTTTTTTTTTACCAAAGTTATAAATAAGAATAAATAATTTATTTATACGTACACAAGGGGGGATACAGGGAGTAATGGGGGTAATTTCCCCCTCCATTCACAAAAAATAATTAGGTAGGTATCTGTGTAGTTGACTGTTTTCGATAACACCGAACTTTCAAGAAATAGTAGAATATCTGTTTACCCATATATTTGATAAACGATAATCATTTCCGAAAA
>JAIPRL010012241.1:0-12299 GCA_025469235.1 Pemphigus obesinymphae | reverse complement strand
TGGCTAATTTTCTCACGGCTACTATTTTGGTTATTATTTTACAATGTCTAAGTATGAAATCAGTAGACCGTATAACGACTCGGCATGGGGTGGTCCATATGGGTTAACTACGATTTTGTCACAATTATTATTTTAAATATTCTCGTTTATCGTTTCAAAAAAAGAATATCTAAGTATACGATTTTGTAGGGTATATAACACGGTAAATTTGATATGGATTCCATATAATAGATCCATATTCGAGTATCGGGCGGACCAACGTACAAAAAAGAACGGTAAAACAGTGAATATCATAAAAATATGTGGTGGACGAGAAACCAAGGGGTTTTATAGTTTTTAAGCTAATCTGTTCAATATGTGTAGAGAAGAGGTGGTTCGATTGACATGTAATATATCTACCTAAATCACGTATTGAATTTAATTCCATTAAATAATTTTCCCCAATACTGTAGTCAAATGAAATTTTATTTTTGGTTCTATGATATGAAACTTTAGAACATTTTGAAACATTTAAAGTTAAGCCATTTATTGTACACCATTTTTCCAGTCTATTTAAATCATCTTGTAGTTTAATACAATCATTAATGCGAGGAATTGTGTGATAGAGTTTTAGATCATCCGCATATAGTTTGAATTTGCAAAATTTAAACTAATTATCAATATCAAATAGAAATATTAAGAATAACCAAGGGGATAAATGACCGCCTCGGGGCACTCCAGATAATACAGGTATTTAGGATAGACCACCATTTACTAATACTTGTTAAAAAAGGTTTAATAAGTATATGATTTAAACCATTTTATGAGATTACCAGAGATTCCAATTGAGTTTAATTTAGAAATGAGGAGGTCATG
The DNA here is from genome assembly GCA_025469235.1 of Pemphigus obesinymphae. Classification (NCBI taxonomy): domain Eukaryota; kingdom Metazoa; phylum Arthropoda; class Insecta; order Hemiptera; family Aphididae; genus Pemphigus; species Pemphigus obesinymphae. Next base: position 11,444 of record JAIPRL010012241.1, on the reverse strand, counting down.
GTTTACTGAATCGAACGCTTTACGAATATCTGTATAACGAACATCAATTTGAAGACCAGCTTCAACCGGGTCTAGTACATCAGAGTAGAAACAAAGGAGATTTGTATTAGTAGACCAGCCTGTTCTAAATTCGTGTTGGTAATTCAAATTTCATATTATGACAATGGTTTTTATACAAATTCATGATCTATAAATTTAAACAGTTTTGTTTTACCATAAAATTAAAAATATTGTTTAATTTATGTTCAAATCAAAATATTAGGTGGTTTGCCTTATTGAATTTTATCAAATATCAATAACCGGATGATAGTTTAGTTTTTTTTTCTAAATATTTAATATTAAAAATAAAAATTAATACAATTTTTATATTTTTGTATATTTCTAGTTTTTTTATTTTATTATTGAAGGTATATTTTTACATTTTTAAGAATTTTTTAGTGCATATTGTGATATTTATAAATACATAAATGCATGCATATTATTTTTTAGTGCATTAAATTTACAGCCTTGGTTATAAACTTATTTAGTTGTAGTCATTTTGTAAAATATGATAAGCCGCTCCAAGAGCCCAGCTTATTTGATATCCATTGATAGTTTTCAAAACCTTAAAGGAATAATATTTAAATCATATTAGTTCTCGACAAATAATACAAGTTATAGAGTATGGATGTTGAAGACATTTGAATATTTTTCTATTTTTCTAATGAATAATATGAAGGTATCAGCAACAAACACGATTGTAATACAACATACAAATATACAGAATTTTATTTAACTCAATTTTTATTTCATTTTTTTTATATTTAATAATTTTAAAGTAATTATATAATTTTCATATATTAATTGTAATATCTAGATTTCAAAAATATAGAAATATAAATAAAGTTGTATACTTAGAAACTGAATATCAATAAAACACAGGCACATATATTGCACATGAGGTTATTCTGTTGATATGGGTAAAAAATATCGGTAATGTATTTTTCAGATTAACTATTTCACTATTTAACTAAACTAAAATAAATTATATAATATATTGTCATGTTATATATGACTGTATTAAAGTATTTTTATATACCTACAATTTGAAAATATTAATAATGTGAAGGTACTTAAAAAGTTAAAAATTGTGCATTCAATGTTTTAAAGATTTCACGTCATTAAAATTAAGGCTTTTGAATTTGAAAATCAAGTAAAATTAAAAAAATTGGTACCTATGAAAAATAATTAATATTGTATTAATCATAAAAAAGATTTTTAACATTTTATAGTTTTATGGAGATCCGACAGCCATACTCTATTCATTATTTAATAATATATTGATAACAACTCACAGATACTGACGTTTCCTTAGATAAACCAAATCCTACTTCTAATAACACAGAAATATAGATCAAATCAAGACATTTAAATGCATTTGATTCTTCGTAAATTGTTTTAGAACATTCTGAAAATATTGATTAAAAATTAAAAATAATAATTCGAATTTATGTTAAATAATATAATATTAATTTACCTTTCTCTGCTGCATCATAAAATGATTTTATGGTTAAATTTGTTTCTAAAAATTAAAAATGATAAATTATAGATATAGGTACATAATTTATAATTTTAATACATCCGTTATATCTAATAACTAAGGTTTTGGATTTTGAGGCTATATAAATGATAAAAAAGGCACTTAATATGTGAAAATCATCTATCCAATGCATAGAAATGAAATGAAAAATATTTTTATATAGAATTGTCTATTTATCACATCCAAAAAAACTGCATTTCCCTCAAAATCCGAATCCTACTAATAACAATACAAAATACAATAATATACTATTTATGTTTAAAATCTTAACATACCATCAAGATGAGCATCTTTAGCCCTGTCATAAAAATATGAAAATGCAACTATTTTCTGATCGCCCAGATGAGGTTTGTCAATTATAGTGGTTTTAATAAAATCTTCAATGATATTCTTACATTGCTGATAATCAATAGCAGAACCATTATTCAATTGTGCTCCTCTAAAGTGAATATGATATTGTAAATATAAAACTAACACCATAGTTGTATAAATATTTCTACTCACAAATCACATAATTAAACAAGTTTTTTAAAGCAATCAAACATACTGTTTTTAAATAATATTAGTATACTTAATTAATACTAATTTTATTATTTTAATTTTAAACTTACGTTATACGATACTCATTTTCTCCAAATTTAAATAGTATATTTTGTGCTGCTGCCTGAACACATGGACTTGTTATGAATGGCGGTTGATCGTCAGATATTTTAAATATTCCTTTTCGTGCCGTCATTAATCCCAGATTTTTATAACTAAAACATTTAATAAAATTAGTTTGCAATAATTACAATCAATAGACTTATTTTTTCCATATACCTCTGGCAATATAAGTTTACTTCTTTGTTCATAATTTTATGTTTTTTAATATACTCGTAATTACGCGATTCTGGTTCGATATATCCAGTATGGATATAAGTGATTTGTAAAGATCCACCGCCTAAATCAAGAGCAGCTACTGTATTTTTCAATTCATCATTCAAATTACCTAATAGAAAAAAATAAAAGTAACATTTTTTTTTAGAAATTATTTGTAAATATTTACTATATACATGTATATTTATTTTTTGTAGATAGTTACCAAGAAGAAAGTTAACTGTGAACCATGAAAATAGGCCCTCATCATCGCCTTCCATTATGGCCACTGATTTTTCATTTGTCTTAAATGTATATGTTTTAAACAAATTTTTTATCTAAAAAATCATTGAAATGATTGAAATTTAATTTATATTTAATTATATGGATAATTTAAAATACTTCGTTAAGCAGTGCATCTGCTTCATTTTTTGGTAATAGTCTTAAACCAGCTGTTGCTTTCAGTGCAAGTGGTGTACTATTCTGATATTTAATTGGCACAAAATTTTCAGCGTGATTTAATAACTCCTTTAATGAATCAGCACCCTATAAAAAACACGATATAACTTAAGAATTAACTCAAAAATATGAAGTTATATGCATTTATTTCAAATCAACATTTACATTTTTCGGCTCTTTAGTATAATTGGATAAACTCGGTTTTACTTCTTTAAATAATTCATTTTCTAACTCTAAAGCACCTCCTATAAATTAATAATATTTAGTAATGTTATCAAAACTATGAAGAAAATAAGTATATATTTTGGTTTACCGTTCGTTTTCTTAAAGGAGAATGCTAATACTCTTGAACCAGTACTTCCTGCATCGATAATAACAGCATATTTTTTGGTAATATTTTGATTTGTTGCTAAAATAAAATAGTAATCTAGTAGACTTCAAAAGTTAAAAACATAACTATAAAATTAATTTTGATTAAATATGGAAATAACAGGTATTCAGTATCAATATCATATAAACACAGAGGATTTTAAACATGTGGATTTAAGATAAAATATTACACGGTAATACCTGTAGTACAATAATTAGGATTCATTAGGTATATTTTTTGCGTTTAGAGGTTTTTTTTTTTTTATTATTATTATTAGTTAATGTTAGATGAGGATAAGATGGTGTTAACACCAAAATATAAGGGGGTAATAAACAGATGGAAAGAATATTTAAAATATTATCAAGAGACAGCAGATCAAGTCGGGTCGAATTTGGGCATAGTGGACTTAATAAGAGAAGAAGAGGTTTGGGTTGCGGTTAGAATAATGAAAATTAAAAAAGCGGCGAGACTAGTGTTGGCGTATCAGCAGAAGTATAGAAAGTATTATGGAGTTTACGTATAGGGTGGCCGACGGAAGTTTTTTAATAAAATACCAGTCGAAGGTAGTGTGTCTGAGGAGTAGAGGAAGGGTTGCGTGATACTAATATCAAAGGCAAGGGAAATGTACAGGAATTTGGAAACTCTAAAGAGATACAATACTTATGAGTCGCAGTATAAAGATTTTGGAAATGGCAATAGACAAGATAGGGTACGAAATGAGATATTTGTGGGGAGAAATCAATTTGGGTTTATATTACATAAAACTTAATTTACACCAAATGTTTTATTTATATAAATTTATAATTTTTTTAAATTTATTTAAATTTATAGGTCGACGACTATACTCCACCGGCCACTATTGATTCCGTCACTTCTTATTCATGTACATCAATGTATTCATTCGTTGATAAGTTATTAGTATTGGTATTTATTTACTTACATGCGCTTTTATGATCTAAAATTCAGTGCTCGAAATAGACCGGAATACACATTAACGGCGTTCCGGTTCGTAACATTAGCCTTTACGTCCGTTCCGGTTGGTCAAAATTAGTACTTATTTAAGAATTCCGAATAATAAAAAAATATTTTGTTATTAAAGAAAAGTGTGTTTTGTCCATTATTTATAATATGTAGGTAGGTATAATTGTTCGATACTTAACATTGTTTTTTTTTTTTTTTTTTTTTACCACATTGTTTTATTTTTCGGGAAAATTTTGAATATCAAATAGGGTTTCAATCATTAAACATCTTGGTTTGGTAAAACCTCTATATTTATCGGGGAAAAAACTTATATAGTTTTTAATTGATTTTGAGCAAAAAAAAAAAAAAAAGTCTACAGAGTCATGCGATGTACTTTACGTATTTTACAAACAAAAAGGCGTATACCTAAATAAATATATCCATTAATAATCCATAATTTACTATAAAATATTTTTATACTATAAATTAATAAATAAAGATTAATTTAATTTACAAATTAAATAATGACGTGCAAATTTCGGAGACCATCATACAAATTCATGCTATTTTCGTGCTGAATTTTTCCGTCGGTTGATTATTATAAAATATTTAGTCGATACATAATTTTTTTGAACGGTAGCCGGTGGAGTCGATAGATAGTTTTTATAAACAGTAGCCGTCGGAGTCGATAATAAATTGGCGGAATCGATATAACATATTATATGATATATTTTATTTATAATAGTTATTTTTATTATATTTCATATAGTTACTATATTTCTTTAAAAATCTCAATAAATAATTTACTGTTTTTTTTAGATCACCTATAGATAGATAGTTTATAAGTATATAAGTATAATTTATGTTTATTACCAGGGTTGGGATTTTATAGCATTTGCATATTTTTTATGAAGCTCTTAAAAAATAGCAGAATAAGCTTAAAATTTGTTTCATGTTTCAGAGAACTTATATTTAAAATTTTATTTTACATATTTTTGCATATTTTGTGATTTTTTCGATTTTAATGCTATTTTTGGACTTTTCAAGATATTTTTGCATATTACCCGTTTTTAATCGAAATTGGTCATATTTTATTATTTTATGAAAATATCAAAAGTGATAAAGAATGTATAAAGTGTGTTTTGATTATTGTAATATTGCCAATCGAATTTTTCTGAGTAAAATATATAGATGAAGTAAATATACCGATTACGCGGACCTGTTGACGCCGCGCGATTGTAATCTGGGGGTTTTCCATCAATTATGACTACCATTAGGATTTAGGACTGTGATCGGCGATCGATATTAAATGATTGTTGAAAGCGTCGCAATACTTTAGTTGTCTCGCGTACTTCAGTCGTTTTACAGTTTTTCAGTTTGTTTTACAGTTTTTACAGTCGTTTTCCGGTGAACTACTACGGTGGTTAGGTAATACCTACTATCTATATCGTCTTAAATTTTAACTAAATTTGTTTTAAAATGCCGAAAGGTAAATCATCTCTCTCGTGTAAACTTAAAAACTACGTATCTGAGTATGGTAGTGAAGTGTTTAAAGTAGACGCCAGTGTATTATTTTGTCAATTATGTGAATGTAAAGTAAACAGTGAAAAAAATTTAACGTAACGCAACATTTAAAAACAGATAAACATATTCAAGCAACGAAACGTCATCAAAATAAAATTGAAAAAAAAAACAACAGCTTCTTACAAGATATCAAAAAAAAAAAAACCCCCCGTTTAATGTCGATTTATGTAAAGCACTAAAGCACTTATAGCAGCAAACATTCCTTTGAATAAATTATCTAATCCAATCTTTCGCCAATTTCTTGAAACCTACTCAAAAAATCCAATTCCAGATCAAAACACGTTAAGAAAATTATATGTTGAGGACATATATAACGAGACTATGGAAAATATTCGGTCTAAATTATCTTCTAAACGAATATTGGTCGGTCAGCATCGATGAAACTACCGATGTCGAAGGACGATGGATTTATTGCAAATGTGATTGTTGGTAGTCTTGAAGTCGATCGTCAAGGTGTTCTATTTTTAATTCATACTGAAGCCCTGTGGAGGGGGCTAAGAATACCTCCACGGTTTCCTCACGCCTGTCGTAGAAGTCGACTAATTGAGGATGTGTCAGGTCGACAGCCGGCATAAAACTTGTCAAAAATTTATGAGGCCGACCCCAAATAGTTGGGAGAGAAGGCGAAAGAGAAGAAGAAGACTGACGAATTAGATAAAACAAATTTTTCCACTATCAGTCAACTATTCAACAAGTCAATGAGTATATATTGTGGCCAAACGGTGTACAACATGAAAATGTGATTTTTAGATCTCATTTCAGTATAGTGGATAAATTAATAGCAAGTTTTAAACAAATATTTAAAAAAGCTCCAAGTCGGGTGCAATTATTTAAAAACGAATTTCTAGGTGTAAATTTACCACCAGAACCACATCTTACACGAAGGAGAACCTGGATTAATGCAGCAGCATATTATTGCGAGAACATACTAGTTATTCGTCGTGTTATTGGATTACTCGATCGAGAAGATGCGATTAGTATTCAAAAAGCAAAAAAATGTTTGGACAAACCATCTCTTCAAACATCTTCATCAAACTGGCATACGTAAAATCTAATTTTTCTATTTTATCTGTAGCCATTGATAAATTGCAAACAAGAAATCTACCTTTAGCCACATCATTAAATGTTGTTGAAAATATCGAAGGAACATTTAAAACACTAAGGGGTGAATCCGGTAAAACTATATATCTCAAACTAAAAAATGTTTTAGGAAAAAATAGTGGTTTGTTTAAATTAAAACTTATTTCGAAAATCCTGAATGGTGAAGAAAACATAAATGTTGGTGAGCTACTCGGTGAACTTACAAGTAACGATATTGTGTATTTCAAATATGCACCAATGGTATCGGTGGACATCGAACGTTCATTTTCGACGTACAAAACTTTGCTAGCAGACAACCGCAGAAAGTTCAAATTCGAAAATCTGGCTAAGCATTCAATAATTCAATGTAAAATTCAAGGTGAAAATATTTAATCACATAGTTTTATTTTTTTAATTTTAAAGATCAATTTATTATTTTAGATAATTAATTGGGTATTTTTTTTTTTTTTACAGCTCTTCAAGATACTGACCAGAATGATTAAAAACTTTCAACGATTAAGTAACAATCATAATTTGTAAATGATACATTTTTAATAATTTAATAAATAAAAAGTATACATTTCTTTTGCATATTTTGTTGTTTTTATTGCATATTTAGTTATATTTTAGGTAATATTATAGTGCATATTTATGTAATTTTAAGTGCTATAAAATCCCAACCCTGTTTATTACACGATATTTCTAAAATGGTTGAATATATAAGTTGTTTAAAAAATAAAAATACTAATAAAATCGAAAAATATAAAGTACCTACCTATCTAATAAAACAAATTCATTATTATAAAAAAATGCATTATATAAAAAAAAATTGTTTTTAAAAAATCCCTAGTTAATAGTTTTTTATAATTTATATTTACTGGAAATAAATAATAATAAACAGACATCAAAAAAAAAAATATATTGCAATAATAATTAAAATCTGATTACAAAGATTGTAATGGTGACTGACGTTTAGTTGATATTATGTTTTTATATAAATCAATTAAAAAGATTGAACATAATCCGAACTTATTTTTATATATAAAAAAAAAAAAAACCGCAAAATGGATTTTTTTCGGAATTTCAATTTCCGAGTAATCTTTGTAATAAAAAAGAAAGAATAACTAGTGAAAATCGTGATATTTCGTATGTGCACGTTAATTCAGCAATGGTTCGTGCAATTATAAATATGGGTCAAAGGTACTCGCGGAGAAATGCAGTTTTAGCTTTAGCTTCATTAGATGTGACTATAATATTTCAAATAAATTATATCAAAAATTGCATAATGAATTACACACACACACACACCCGAGAGATCTTACAAAACTAACTACAATAGTTTTTCTGGGGTGGTAAGTATTATATTTTAATAAAAATCAATCTGGCGAATTCGCGTGTTTTCATTTTTAAATAATTTTTAGGTAGTCTTTTTATACGCTTCAAAAAAAAATAAAAAAATATATATGTATATATATTATATTAAATTAGAAATAGCCTACAATATTACAATATTGCAACAACTATGGTGACAGCCATAAAAACGGGGGGGTTTTTTTTTTTTTTTTATATTTTAACGTTCAGTATTCAAATTTTTCTTAGGCGACAATTATTGGATTTAGAACTAAAACAATTCTTTGCATGAGAATTCGTAATAAATATTGTGCTGTATAATATGAAAAAGCCACATTAAATAAGATGGCTGTTTCTATTTATAAATGTCATAAAAATCGGGAGGGAACATTATCTACTTCGATCGAAGTCGATATAATTGTCGAGGGGTTTCGTCAAAACATGTCTGCGCACAATATAAACTATAAAAAACTCATTATGGTGACGGTCAATCAAGTGTAACGAAAAAAACAGTACTAGCTAAGCCATAATATGGATCTGATGGATATAGAAAAAAAAAAAATAGAACGTATAAATCATATATTTTGAAACTACTGTAACCGTATTATGGGTATATCCAGTCGCGGAAAAAGTACTGATGAAACGGTGGTACCTGGCTTTTTGAGAACAATTTTGAAGAATCGTCGACTTAATTTATGTTATTCATATAAAATATATATATTAAAATATATATTATTTATATATATTTAATAAATAAATATGTATTTGAAATAATAAATATATGTATTTGAATATATACTTGAAATATATATTCAAATAAAATAAAATTTAATCTTCTTTAAAATGATTTTTTAATGTATGTCTAAATTTTAATTTTAAAATAAATGTGTAGGTATTTTAAAATATTTAGTGGAAATCTTATTCGACTCGGATTTAATGCCGTTGTCCAAAATTGTGATTGGTTATCTATTGTAAGTACAATATGTTTATACTACATTTATTTATTATTATTATTATTATTATTATAAAATTAATTTTAATATATTTACAAATTACGGTATTTAAATTGATTTTTTTTTTTTTTTTTTTTTTTGGTGGGGGGAGGGTTTGTAATGGAAAACTTATTCCGTTGGTAAAAATAGCATGACGTAAGTTTAAAATATTTGTATATTTTTTTACTCGAATGTGTTTTAGGCTAATTATACTGGATCAAACTTTAAACGTAATTTAATAGACATAAATTAATTATTCTTACTTAATGTATATAAAAAGTCAAAATTAACTTAACTTTTAACATAACTATTGACCTAATAACTCGTTAACGCCCAGCATTGCCCATAGGCATGTTGCAGTAATTATGTAGGCCGAATTACAATGGTATATTATATTAGCATTACATGTAAACTATGTAGTTTGGATGTAGATAGTACCTAATAATAATAACAATCAATAATCATGAATACTATTTATATTTTGTTTATTGTCTAAGTTGCCACAATAAATACACAACACCTACTCAATAAGTATACGTACCTAAAGTAATATTTAAAAACCACAATATTGTTTTAACCCAATGCATGATATACTAATTAATAGAAAACGCTTTAATATTCGTGTAATTTTGTGTTATGGTAATTTTTATTTATTTATTTATTTTTTTTTTTTAATACTTATTTATTGATATTTGGCGAACAAATTTAAAATAGAATCAATCAACATGTTACAAAAATTTGCACATCTCCGTTAGGCGGTTGCTCGTAATAAATCAATATAATATACATAATTTACACAATTTATATGAAAAATTAAAATGGGAAGAGCAATTTCCGATTCATTTACAATAGCGATTTCTGTCAATATACGAGTACACCGGAATTAAAATATTTTGATATAGTAACTATATTAAAATATAATAGTGCATATTATAATTCCGTCGTAGGTACATCCAATAATCTTTTTATTAAGCGTACCTATATTTATTGAATTCTGTAATTTACTCAAAATGTAAAATATAGATTGTAAGTTCCTTTTTTTTTAATAAATAAAAAAATTTTTAAAATTTTTTTTAATGTATGTCATTGTTTTTATTTAAAAATATATATGTGTTGTAAAATTTTTAGCGAAAATCTTTAACAAATATACAAATTACAGACATCACGGTTTTTAAATATATTTATTTTTTGGGGTTTGTAGCGGAAATTCTATTTGATTTGGCTTTAATGACGTTGTCAAAATAATAATATAATATATAAAATATAAAAATAATAGAATAAATTATTCTTACCTAATGTTACAATGTTCAAAATAACAAAAAGTATCATGAATATTACAATTATACCACGATTAATAGAAGCCATATTTTACAAACGTGTAAAATACAAATTGAATTTCGTTAATATTATTTAGAAGTTATGACTTTGTTGAAAATTAAAGATCGAGTAAAATACAATTTTGGATTCTAAAGGTTTTTATATCATTAGTGTGTAAACACTATATAAAACAAAAGGAAATATAGGTGGTATTTAATATTTAGTACATATGCTAAAGTAAATAATTTTATATTGTATAGACTAAAAACAAATGGTGCAATTCGCAATGAAAACAGTTTCGAAAAACAGCTATAGCTTGCTGTTTTTAAGAACTCTACGTCAATTTTATAAACTAAAATAAATCGAAATAATACAAAAAGAAAAATTATGAATTATTTTGAATGATTGTTATTGTGTATAATCTCAACTATATTGGTATCATTGCAGACCTGACTATTATCTTATAAAATTTACCTTTTAACCTAATTGGAATCCTCCTGTCACACAATATGTCTGAAACTTCTCTCCACTTCATTCACTTAAGCCTAGTTCACATTATGTTAGTGATTTAGTAGAGTAACGAGTAATTTAGTAGAGTAGCGTGTGTGAACTGACCAATTTAGTCAAGTCTTCTTCTTCTCCTTCGCCTTCTCACCCAACTATTTGGGGTCGGCTACCCTGGTCCTACACTTCCACTTAACTCTATCTCCCGCATCTTCTTCACTTACTCCCACCTTCCTCATATTACTCACCATCACATTCCCCTATTTCTTTTCGGTCTTCCCCTCCCCCTTTTACCAACAACATGCATTTCCCTTACTAATCTTACTGCCTCAGTCTCTTCCCTCCTTAATACATGCCCGAGCCATCTTAATCTATTCTCTCTCATTTTGTCTAC
>JAIPRL010012240.1:0-12300 GCA_025469235.1 Pemphigus obesinymphae | reverse complement strand
AAGTTACTAATTAATAATATTTTTTTGTTATGAAGAAACACGTCATTATATCATTATTTATTAATTTTAATTTTAAATGAAAATACAGTGAAAATACAAGGATACATTCAGGATATTATCAGGACAAAAATTATCAGGTAGAATATCAAGATAATTAATTTTTATATTGTCTAAAAATAATTTTGATTGATGTACGGCAAATACACAATTCATTTATGTTGCTTATCTCCTTATAATTTTTATAATTTTCAATTTTTTTAAACAAATTATTATACATAATAAATAATAGGTCACTTTACTTTATTCTTGTTAATATATAGAGTTGATATTTTTTTTTATACTATTCTTAAATTGTTGTCTACATTTTCAATGCAGAATATTTATCCGAAAATATTAATGTATCAAAATCGACATTCAACACAAGAGTTGATTATTAATTAGAATTTCAATTTTAGAATAGGTGATTATTTTAGGGTACTGTAAAATGTACAGTTAGAGCTACGTTAATGCGATTTATATTAAACCAGGTGTTCTTGATTATGGAATTACAGGTTTGACGGATTACTGAGGCTAAGTGGACGCAACTCCTATTTTTTTTGATCGCGAAATTGGTCTCCATATTTTCATATATTTACGGTAAAACTATTTCCATTTTAAATTTAAAAAAATATCTGAATTCCTCATGATGTCGTCTGTGTTTACACAGATGGTTTTTAATAAACGATTTTTTATTTTCATAAAGACTTTAGATTGTAAAAAAAATGTTTTTAATTTAAATTCTATATAAAAAGCCATATTTCAATTTATTTTTAATTCTATGTGGTGAAAACGCAGTTTATCTTTCGTTTTAAATTTTTCTCAGATGTGTTGTTTGTTTACCCTTATTTAAAATGCCACAATTATGGAAACTTGTGATCATTTTATATTACAAGCGTAACAAATTATTTGATTAACATGTGATTGCTCAGTAATAAATATATTACTGTCAAAGGACTATTTTAAAATTAATTTTAAATATATTTATTTATTTATATTATGTTTTTCAATAATGTTAGATTTTTAATTTTCAACTAATATCATAAATATTGCCTATACAGATCTCCTTAAAAAGCGGGTGTGTTGTGTCCTCTCCAGACAAAAGTAATCAAATAATGTTTTATCAATGCAATATATGTATGTACATATTATTTATATATAAAACTATTATCTATTAAGTGTGGAAAAATACAGTTATTTAAAATGAGGACAATAATTAATAATGTATAGTAATATAAGTAGGTATTTATGGAAAACCTTATAATTTTTAATTTCAAATGTGTGATTTACTGAGATTATATGATTAACGGTTATATTTACTAGTAGTCTTACTTTACACCCATCAGAGGCTAATCTGAAGCTCAATCAAGGGAGGGAGGGGTATTTAAATATTGTAATGTACTCACCTGAAAATAAAGTGAGGGAGGATAACCCCCTCTCCCTCCAAAAAGGTAAGTCTAATTTTTATTATAATAATGTTTTTTTAGAATTAATTATAATACTAAAAATATAATCCAAGAATTGAGTGAAGAGATGGTACGCCTCCAAATTCCAAAAGCTATATATATATACACACTATAATAACTCAATAAATATAATTATAATATGTTATATAAAGACGTAATTTTTGTCAAATAGATAGATAATCACAAAATCTCTCAATTTTATGCTCTATTGCTCCGCTCAACGTAAAAAATTTATGAATCCGTCCTTGGATCACAAGTGTTATGCACCGAAGTGATTTATTTTTTATGATAATCATGCCAAAAAATATAATATAATATCATAATTATTATACATGGAAATAAACTAACCTAAGACAATATAGAACAAGCCTCGCAGTATATACGCCAGTGTGACAATTTAATATAAATATTAAAACTAAACAGATGGTTACCCAAAATCAATATATGACATATATCGAACTCGACCAAACGAATTTATGATCATACCCGAAATACAGGATCAATAGAAATGCATTTTTTTTAATAAGCGGGGACAGAGATCATCGGAGGCATAGGGTCTATATAAGAGCGTTTTCCAGTAGCGGACCAGCGCTCTCTCTTCTTCTTTTTCTTCTCGTGACATAAGTTTAATATAACTAATAAATTAATTACGCGGACACACCGCACTTTTTTCTATTCTTTTTTTTTTTTTTTTCCGGTAAATTTTATTGGCCATACTCGTGGTAAGTTTTATTTGTCTTGCGTCTTTGTTGTTCTAAATCGTCTTTATTTATTTATTTTTATACAAATTATACACATATGTGTATGACAGGATTTAGCCTATCCTCTGCGTAATCGATATTTAATTATATATTTACAAAGGGAAAAAGCTCCGAGCTTGTTTTGTACCATTTTGTAACTCTTCTTTAACCACACCTTGAGTGTGCTCTGGAGTCAGGCACATCTATGTGCATGCAAGTCTCAAGCTACGTTGATAGGAGCACTGATCAAAGGTAATATTTCTCAAAACTAGTCGGCTGATGGTAATTGTACACTTCAATTTCAAGCTTGCGCGAACCGTGCCTTTTTCTTCTCTTGCCTGCATTCAGTGTGTCAAAACACGTTTGCATTAAATTAATTTTCTACTTTATTTTTATTTTTTTTGTTAACTTATATATTGGGCCTGTGAGCTTTTACGAGTTATAACCGTAGCTGTTGTGTACATTCCATCTCTACGGAGACATTATAATCTGGATTGGTCGTCACTTGGATCAACTCTATCACGACTTCGTGAGCGTGCGTTGGACTGTTTCGGTGTTCGGGCACCCAGTGATTACTGTCTCTTTGTGAATAGTTGTAATATAGTTGTTATATAATTACAATCGTGTATTGTAATAAAATATCTGCCAAACAACAAAGTCTACAAAGATATATTGAATTTATTGACGACGAGCTTCGAACTCACACCTGCATTTACCTGTCCACAGCATATACCTACGCATATATAAAACTAAGTCATTAATAAGTACATTATCCTTCTTTTTGTAAATTACGAACAGACGGCGAATACGTAAGTGCAGTTATTATATACCATATATTATATGTTAAGTTGTAATATAATTGAATCATAATTATTACCATCTCATACTCTACCACCTATAACGTACCGTACCACCTACTACTCTTTATTAAGTATATTTATTATAAGTGTATTTTTAATTTTAATGTTGAATATATATATGTATAAGTAATGTACATATACTTTATACAGGTACCTACTAATATATTTCATATTTAATTGTCCATTAAAAAAGTGTGAAATGTACAAAAATATTATTATAGACTATAATCTTAATGTTAAAAAAATGTTTTTTTTTCATATGAATTTTTGAATTTGGTTCTTTTACGCTAGATTTGTGTTTGGTTTTTTATTTAGCTTATATTTCTTTTACTCTACTAAATAAATGGTTCATCAATTTTTGATTATCGGAATTTCTAACAAAAAAAATTAAATTTTTTAAAAACGTCTAAGATGAAGAAAACTACGACGAAAATATGTAAAAAATATCATAAAAACCGATTTAAGCACCCATTTATATGTTTGAAACTTTTTTTTCTTCCGTTTAAAAAAAAATCTGTTTTTAAAACAATACCAATGCCTATACTTTTAATACATTTTTTCTATTTAATGATGTATCTTCATTTAAACATTTAATTAAATTAAAAATATTCACAAAGTTATAGAGTACCTAATACCTATATGTAACTATATAGGTAATATAAATATATAATAAAATTAGCCTGATATTCTTATGACTAATTATTGGAAAGGCTATTTGCAATACAATAATAAAAATATTATGAATACTCTATTAAATATTAAATAATTATAGAAAACAATACCTCTGAAATCCAAGGGAGGAGGCATTCAACTCCGAATGTATCAATATAAATTTAATTCTATATATATTTATTACTATGATATATAAAACTATAGGTGTAGAGAAGCATCAGGTGTTTTATGTGATAAAATAGTTCTTATTAGGTTAAAAGGTAAAGTTTAAAAGGCAGTGGTTAGACCTGCAATGATATATGGAAAAGAATGTCGCGGACCGCGTAGTACTTCAAGAAAACTACAAGATCGCGGAACTCAGCTGTGAAATTGCCCGTTCGCGCCCAAAAGAAATAGCTTGCCTACTTCCGTAGCACGTTTGCGCCAAAGCTACCTGATCACATTTTTCCCATACGAATATACAGATTAAATTTAATACAATTTATATTTTCAATGTATGATAAATTTCCTATTATTACATATGGTTACACAGATAAATACAGTCACATAAATAATTTAAAAAAAATGTAATAAGTAATAATTTTACATAGTCATATTAAAACATTACACTTAATATTATAATTAAAAGAAACCCGTTTAATATATTCATAACGAGTTAATTGTTTATTTTTTAATTTGTTTAAAGAACTTAATATTTTAGTTAACCAATTTTTTGTGTTTTTGTTTTAAATTGTAATCTATATATATATATAAAAATGGAGCCAAAAATATATAACAATTCATCAATTGAGAA
The DNA here is from genome assembly GCA_025469235.1 of Pemphigus obesinymphae. Taxonomy (NCBI): domain Eukaryota; kingdom Metazoa; phylum Arthropoda; class Insecta; order Hemiptera; family Aphididae; genus Pemphigus; species Pemphigus obesinymphae. The sequence continues at coordinate 7,733 of JAIPRL010012240.1, read as the reverse complement.
CGGCTGGATTGTTCGCAATTGCCAGGAGAAGGTTTTTACGAAAAACATTTTAGAAAAACCCTTTTTTAACATTTTTTGTTTAAAATTTTCTTTTAAAAATTTTTTTGATGATTGATTTTTTGAGTTCCGGAATGTTTTTTCGAATTGAAAAACTACAGCAAGTGGGTTTACTACATGGGCTTAACAACCTTATTACGCTCCCATAATTCGAACAGCAGTGGTGGTAGAATGGGTTAAGATTTTTATTTAAAGAGTGGTGAACCGTCGTTGCTCGAATTCGCCCAAGGTATCAAAACTTTTTTGCAATTTTTTATTATAGTTATATAATTTTTTTTTTATAGTATTTTCTTTTCAATAGGATTAATCAAAAACGACTTTGTTATTTTTTGGAGAGATTCTTTTGCTTGATTAATGGCTCCTATTAGAAGATCAAACATTGGACGACGTACACGTAATGCAATAATTTGTGAGAATGTCCATTATAATCATATGCAAGAGGAATGTGCAGAAGCAAATGGATTGAGACGTGCTTATATTACACAGGTTTGCGCTGCATAAACACCACCTCAAATTCGACAACATGGTAATAGAAGAAGAATAAGTTTAAATGTAAACTTGAATCGCGCTGCTTTCGAATACGACTGCGCTATCGCCTACAAAGATCTTTGCTATGTTGATATCGGTTCATTGTCTATCGTATGCCAGCATTGCAATGCATTGAAATTTCGATCGGAAACCCCGGCTTATGCTGCACTGGTGGCAAGGTGAAATTTCGCATTTTGGCTCAACTACCAGAGACATTGTATTCGTTTCTCTATGGAAATACAATCCAATCAAAACATTTCCTGACGAATACACAAAAATATAACGGATGTTTTCAAATGACGTTTGGAGCCAAAGTTGTTGATCGACCAGGCTACAATCCCAGTTATAAGGCAATGGCGTCTCATTATAATTATAATAATAAAAATAATAACAATAACTTTTTTTTACTAATTATCAACTAAATATTCAGATTCAAGGGCAAATTCACCATCGAGCGGGCGCTTTATTACCACCACCAAATGAAGATCATAAGTTCCTTTAGATCTATTTCGTTGGTAATTCAGCAATTGAACTAGAACCGCGTTGTGCAATTTTTACGGTGACTAAACTAATGATCGGTCAATTACAAAATCTTCTGCATGAGCATAATGAATTGGTCAGGTTGTTCAAAACCGCATTGGATACAATGCATTCTGACGACCACAAAATCATTATCAGAGCAAATGAAAGACCCACTGGAAGCCATGCAAGATAATTCAATGCTCCCACTATCAATGGAGTCGCAGTGGTGATTGTTGGCGAGAATGTGGCATCACGCGATAATGTTCTCAAGCGTCGGGATTGAATTGCAGAGCGTGTACGAAACTCATTGGTCATATGATGCACTTCAATACCAGTTGATGTTCTGTCGTGGAGAGGATGGCTATTACTCAAATATAAAGATGGTCAACCCAATGACAGGTTTGTTTACAGGTTATCATTTTTTTTTATACTATAACTAAGTTTCGAATTCATATTTCACGAGAAGAATTGAATAAAAATGTCAGCTCAATGAATTTTTATGCATATCGATTGATGATTCCGCAAGATGTTGACAATCATCTATTGAGATATCGTCGCTTTTTCAACAGTACTGCGTCGACATGTACGTCAAGGTCGAAACGGAGCGTCTCAATTTCATTCGCTTCAATCAGTCTAAGTTACGATCAGACGAGTACAATCACTTGCGTGATGCCATCGCTACTGAAGAAGACTCGGCCAACATTGGTCATTTGATCATTCTCCCAGCTACTCATATTAGAAGCCCGCGCCACATGCATGAATATGCTAAAGATGCGATGACGCCCTGATTTATTCATCACGTTTACTTGCAATCCGAAATGGCCCGAAATTACAAATCAGTTGCTGACAGGACAAACATCCAGTGATCGAAATGACATCACTGCATGAGTATTCAAACAAAAGATTATAGTACTTATGGATTACATCGTTAAGCAGAAGGTCTTTAGCGCACTTCGTTGTTGGACGTACTCGGTAGAATGGCAGAAGCGTGGTTTACCACATGCACAAATCCTGCTTTGGATGTTCGACAAGATCCGACCAGATCATATTTATTCGATCATTTCTGCGAAATACCAGAACCAGAAACTGATCTTGAGCTGCATTTCGTTGTGACAACGAACATAATACATGGTCTTTGCGGAACTCACAATCCAGGGTCACTGTGCATGGAAAACGGAAACTGCACAAAGCGTTTTCCCCGTCCGTTGGTGGCCGACACAATCAGTGGAATCGATGGATTTGTATTGGCGTCGTTCTCCAGATGACAACGGCAGATCAATCATGATGAAAGTGAAAGGAAACGATGTCGTCTCGATAATCGCTGGATAATTCCATATTGTCCACTTTTGTTGAAAACGCTCTCAACTCACTGTAATATTGAGTATTGCAACTCCATCAAATCCATCAAATACGTTTTCAAATATGTGAACAAAGGGAGTGGCATTGCTGTGTTTGGCATTTCTGATCCAAATGCAAACGATGAGGTGATGAAATTTCAACTTGGACGTTACGTGAGTTGTAATGAAGCAATTTGGCGGCTATTTTCATTTATGATTCATGAACGTCACCCGACTGTCGTACATTTTGCAGTTCACTTGGAGAACGGCCTGCGTATCTACTTTGCGGAAGCGAATGCAGCGCAAAGAGCAGAACGACCACCAGCGACAACATTGACAAATTTTTTTTCGACATACGAAAGCGATCCGTTCGCAAGGACTTTACTATACTCAGAAATGCCACGCTATTAAACATGGAGTGCTTCATCGAAGAAGTTTCAACGCAGGAAGAAAGGTGATACTGTTGCTGGCTTCGCTGATGTCTATTGGACTGATGCCCTCGGACGAATATACACAGTTTATCCACGCCAAGACGAATGCTTCTATCTTCGCTCACTTTTGGTGAACATTAGGGGCCCGACATCCTTCAATTCTCTGGGTACTGTGAATGGTATGCTGTGCACAACTTTTCGGGAGGCTTGCCAACGTTTGAATTTGCTCGAAAACGATACACATTGGGACTCAACCCTCGCCGATGCAACTGTTTCTGCGCCAGCAAATCAAATTCGTACGTTGTTTGCGATCATCATAGCCATATGTCATCCATCGAACCCCAATGCATTGTGGAAGAAATACAAGGACGAGATGGCTGACGACATTTTGCTCTGAGTTCGCACAAATTCGAATTTTGATCTTGAAATTAACGACGAGATGCGCAACGAAGTATTAGTTCTGATCGAAGACATGTGCGTGCTCATGTGCGGCAGTCTGTTGTCAATATTGGGAATGCCAGGGCCAAATCGTTCGTCGCACGATGCATTCAATCGTGAATTGCAGTGGGAAAAAGACTATGATCGAGATAAGCTGGCTGAAAGTGTCCGAACAAATGTGCTGCTGGTGGGACAGGCAAAACTTTGGTCATTTCGTTGATTCTGGCTACAATTCAGGCAAGATCTCAAATTGCGTTGGCTGTTCTCTGGCATTGCTGCCAGAATGTTGGAAGGCGGTCGAACTGCACATTCTGCTTTGAAACTGCCAATGAATTTTCTCACGGTTAGCAAGCCTCCCTGCACAATGAACAAGAATTCAACGACAGCGAAATTTATGCGAGAACGCAAAATCCTTATTTGGGATGAATGCACGATGGCGCATTAACTAGCTTTGGTGACAGTTGACCAAACGATGAAGGATTTACGAGGTGATTCGAGACGATTTGGTGGGGCAATGATATTGCTCTTCGGAGATTTTCGTCAAACACTTCCCGTCATCCCGAAATTTACTGCTGCCGATGAATTTAATGAATGCCTGGAATCGTTTTTTTTGTGGCGGCTTGTCAAGAAGTTGAAATTGACCACGAACATGAGAGATACGTTGCAGAACGACCCATCGACTGCTGAATTCTCGAGACAATTGCTGTCGCTTGGCAAAAGCCAAATTCCCGTTGATGTTTCGACTAGATTAATATCATTCCCAGAAAATTTTTGTGAGTTCACATCGTCGAAGAAGGAACTCATTACAAAAGTGTTCCCAAGCATTGAAGACAATTATAAACATCTTGATTGGATAAATGAACGGGCAATACTAACAGCGAAGAATAAGGACGTCGATAACTTGAATTGTATTATTCAAAGTAAAATTGTTGGAGAATTGCGTTCGTACAAATCCGTTGACAGCGTGACCGACGACAATGAAGCGATCAACTATCCGACGAAATTTTTGAACTCACTTGATGTGCCAGGAACTCCGCCGAATAATTTACAGCTAAAGGTGGGATCGATCATTATTATGTTGCGGAATCTAAATCATCCTAAATTGTGCAATGGTACGCGAGTGTCCGTCAAGAAACTGATGAACAATGTAATACAAGCAACGATCATCAAGAGCAAATTCAAAGGAGAGGAAGTCCTTATTCCACGAATTCCAATCATTCCAACAGATATTCCATTTCAATTCAAGTGGTATCAGTTTCCCGTTTGCTTGGCTTTTGTTATGACAATCAATAAATCGCAAGGCCAATCGTTGGAAGTCTGTGGGATCAATTTAGAAGTTTCATGTTTTTCGCGCGGTCAGCTGTACGTTGCCAGTTCGCGTGTTGGCAAACGGTCTTCGTTGTTTGTTTTTGCGCCAGAAAACAAAACGAAAAACATTGTTTATCATATTGCCCTCAACTGATTTCTATTTTAATTAAAATAAATCAATAAATAAATTCTTGAACTATATGTTTTATTATCACTCTAAAGTTTATCTGAAGGCGTTAGGTTCGCCGGGTCCATTTAATATATAAAAAAGCTTTTTGGCAAAAAAACGTTTACCGGGTCAGCTAGTACTATTATAAAAATAATATATATTAAAATTTGCTTGTGTACTTAAAATATTATTAAAACCATTATGTTTAACTTCATTAAAAATGAGTAATTCTTCTAATACTGAATTTATAGATTGGTTTTTTTGGTCATGTAATGTTTTGAATACATTTCCTTCGACTTTTGCTGTCGAAACTAGTTTTTACTTTTATAAACATTTATCAAATACTCTAGGTATATTTTCTTTATATATATATTTTTTTTTCTATAATATATACTTATTTTATTATAAATATATATATATATTGAATTAAAAAATTATTAATTTTGTTATAAAATAGGGGCTGTATTATATTATTTACTTACAAAATATTTACAAATATGCCAAAATAACATATTATTGATCATACCTTGTATTTCTGATGATGAAATTTGTAGTAATTATGTGTTATTATTAATTGTTATTATTAATAATTGTTAATATTAAATATTGAAAATTGCAGAATAACACAGACTAATATTTGATACATGTTCAAAACGATGAGACAAAATTATTTCTAAATTTTTCTAATTTTTCATTCCCCCATATTCTTTAGTTTTTTGTCTGGTAAAATTGCATTCCAAAATGTGCTAATTACCAGCATAGATAAAATATGGCCTGTTAAATTCGCATGCCTCAATTATCAATATAATATATATACATACGTTCATATATACTTGAATAGACATAATATACGTTTGAGAACGCCACCACACATCGCATATAGTTATTTCTCCGTAATTCGGAAATACTAAATTATCAGGAAAAATTGATATTTTAAAATTGAATAATATAAAATATAAAATATATATATATTATTCAATAATATTACACATTTTATAGCAATCTATTACAAATGTAATCTATTAGTATTACAAATGGTATATCTAGTAATAAGATTATGTTCTGAGGTGAAAGGCACAAAAATTATTTTTCAATGTCTAGACAAACTGCGTCACACACGTTTATTAATAAATAGTGAGTCGGTGCACCAGTATGGTCGTACACTGCTACTTGAATGAAATATACTTTGGTATTGCATAATAATATTATGTGTATTTATTTTTATTAAAATATAAAATCTTGTATAATTATATACGGTGTCGCGAGAGTACAGGTAATTACAAAATTTGGTTTATATCTCAGTGTGACCGAACACTCAGGAAAGTACAGCTCTAAAGGTATAAGTGTATGGAATAGATCTTACAGAGTTTAAATTTAGGATGTGGCATTTATTGCGAGTAGGTCTTCGGGAGTGAACATGCAATATTGTACGATTGGGGGACGGAGAATATCTATTAGAAAATCGTAGTAACGTATACAGTGGTGATCATCCTAGTACGACCAGTGACCACGAGTCCGTTGGTTGCTGGGCTCAGCGGAAATACAGATTAATTGCCGGTGAATGGTACTGCGATCAACGTGGTCCTCTATTGATAGTCGGAGGCTGGATACTGCCCTGGTGACTGATGTTGCTACTGAGCTCCTTGTCGGCGGCTGTAATCGTCGTCGGTTACTTCGCAGAATCACCGTAGTCTTCATCTGAGCTCGGTAGATATACTGGATCGTCGATGATTTGTAGTACTTGCCGTGATTGCCAGCTAGGCTAGGTAGGTGTACTGGTGTATTCTGGGTTATCTCCAATCTTCTATCCTTCAATGTATGTATATAAAGTATGTTAATGAAGATATTGCTACAGGATTGCTTTAATTAGAATGAGTAATATGTGCTATGCGTTTCTTATAAACTTAGAGTCTGATCTAGAAAGACTTTTGGAGTCATTTAATTTTGTTAGAAGTATAGCAGACAACTGTGAAGTTTTCTGAAGGAGATATCAGGACGTTTTGAAATTTTGTAATGTAATCATAGTTTGAAGAAGATATTGACAGTATAAATCTGAAAGATTTAGTGGACATGAAATCTTAAAGGGACAGCATGTTGTTTGATTGTCTGATGGTGAGGTTGCTTACACATCAACGAAGATCACATTCTCTTAAAGGTAATTGATCGGATAACTCATACTTTGGATATGCAGATTATGAAGATATTTAATTCATATACTGGACTTGCATACTTTAGTATTGGGCACGTGTAGAACTTGTAATTGTATAATTTTGTGTGAGAGATTAGACTTTTAGAATTAAGTAGAGAGTATAGTTTGTATCAAACAGCTTTGGTTTTGTTTATTTGAAACTTAATGTGTTTTGAGAAGTTGAGTTTTTTGTCGATTTGGATACCAAAGTATTTGATAGACGGAAACCAGTGAAATAGAACCAAAAAAACACTCTTTTAAACTCGGACTGCCAAATCAATACAGATAGCCTTGGGTTGTAGGATAATATTTTCTTTATTATTGTTATATTATTTACAGGTATACAAACTATATATATTTACAGTATGTGGTGGAGATTCAACACAATTAATACAATTATAATTGCCTAGAGCCCCACGTCCGAAAAGCATATTGCCTATTACCCTAATTCCAGAAGCGTGTTACCCAAATCTATCACGCGGGATTAGGAATTGTCGACTGGTGAATTGTTCTTCGGTGGGTTATAATATATTAGATATAATAGTTATATATAGTTATTTACAAACACTGTTAATCCTATTCGGGTTGATAATATTATTACCGGTAGGAGTGCCTTACTAAGTATATTCAATGTATTCCATCTGAGAGATCCGAATGGATGGTAATCGTAGTTTGCCTCAGCTACGTGACGGTCATTGATAATGTCCTTGACGACACGACCGAGAAAGGCTCACAACGGTGTTTGCACAAAAGAC
>JAIPRL010012239.1:0-12305 GCA_025469235.1 Pemphigus obesinymphae | reverse complement strand
ACCCGGAACCCGGAAAAAATTAAAACCGTTTTTTAACCACGTATCAGAAACCCGGAAAAATTTTAACCGGTTTAAATCCGTAACCCGAAACCCGAAAAATTTTAACCCGTTTTGACTCCCTGTTTTATACCATAATTGTATTATACTATATATATATATAAAAATGTACAAATAGGTAACCTAATATATACAAAATAACAAAATAAAAATAAAACACGTCTCTCCCATGGACAGAAAACCGTTCTTCAATATTTTTAAGGGGATGAGGATGACCAGTAGAAGGGCATTTGTTGGTCACCCACCCACAGAGAATATTATTTCAACTTATAACGCCGATCGACAACTTTTATAACAAATTGCACCAGCCTCAGGAGTAATATCATACGTTATACATTAAGTATATAAAGTATAAGTATATTAAATATATATTTAAGTTTAACTATTTCATTAATTTTTTAATAGTTATTTAACATTATTATAACTTGAAATTGTAAATTATATATTTAGTATTTTCATAAATATATGTAATACAGTATAAATAAATAATAACAGCACTAATAAACAATAGAAAATAACATTGTAAAATTAATTCAGTATATATAGTGTTATTTAATTTTTTATGGGTTACACTAAGTAAATATTTCAGTCGGATGGCTTTTTGTTTTCAAATATTTATTTAGCCGTTCCCCCAATGAATACAAAAATACATAATTTTGAATATATTTTCAAATATTTAACCCTTTCATTGTGTGTACACGCAATAGGTATTACTTGCATTTTTTTAAATAACAATCTCTATTTCTGACACCGGATTTAAGGCTTTTTTTTTTTTAGTAGCAATTTATAATTTTGTCAACTAAAATTATGTTCTAGATCCAAAATTGACCAAGTTACACTCGTCTGAAAAATGATATAGCTGCAATTCGGTTTATTTTAGGTTTAAAACAATGATTTATACGATAAAATGATTGAAAGTGTAGTTTTCTATTCAAATCAATTTGTCAAAATCAATTATGGTTATTTCTTCGCAGGTTTTTCTGTAAATATTGACCAAAATTTACAGACAATTTATTTTAATAGACAATTAATTAACGTGAAACAAATTCAAATTTCGGGCTATTATAATTATAGTATTTTATTTTTTTAAAGTTTTTAAGTCATATATTTAAGTCATAAAAGAGTTCATTTAAGGCTTACGACATAAAAATGTAATACAAGTTTATTAATACATTACTCTAACTCAGGGGTTCCCAAACTTATTTCCCTTACTGCCCACTTATAAAAAAAAATCTCACCCCCCTCCCATCACAGAATACCTTAATCAATTAATAAGCATAAAAAAAAAGATGCAACAACTTATTCACTTATTTTGTATGTATATTTTAACTATACTAATTTTTAATTATAATAAAAATAAATATAAATTCAAACGAAAAGGATGTATCTGGTGGGTTTTCGTCCTCAAACACCTGTGATTTTTAAGGGGCTCTGAATAGTCAATTTTTAAGAAATATTAGAAAAAATGAAAATGTAAAAATTTAGAAAAATTTAAGTACATTTTAGAATAATTAATCTAAAAATAGCTATTAGAATATTTTGGACTCCTCCGCAAAAATGTCAGAATAATGAAATAAAAATTATTAATACCTAATAATTACTCTTTTATTATTTCAAACGCTCTAAAATTATGTCGATTAAATGTTTTATGACGTCAACATGATTTTGATCCCGACCACACCCTATACCATTTGATATCAAATATGAGCAAATGGAAGACCTCCTCCCCAGTATACGGTCTCGTAGCATTTGAATGACTCCGATGTATATAAATCCTAAACCTTGTTAATCGGAACGCAGGCTTTGGAGTTTTGAATTTTAAAAAAAAAGTGTTTGTGGAAAAAAAAAAAATAATAAAACATTTTATGCGCATTATTGTAACCGAAACGAAAAATCAATTTTCGGGTTCTTAAACCTGTGCGCGAAACCGATAAGACTCTAAAACCGTCCGAAAAACCGAAACCGCGGAAAATTTACATTGGTCCTGTACCGGAATCGGAACCAAAATCCAATTGAAAACATTGAAATTTTTTCAATTTTCCAGTATGAATATTTTTTCATTCAAACGAATCGGAATACCGGAACGGCGACAGTGGGCATACATATAGTATAACTACACGTCGTAGGTATTGTTTTTATAAAACGGGAACCGGAATAGCCCAAAAAACCTCGATGGATTTATACACGACCGTCGCGGCGGCATCGGATATTATGCGCTTGCTGCGCGTGTACTGCAGTATGTAAACACGGAAGGCTTTCCGGCGGGACGTCTCCTGCAGTAATATAATATAATGTAATATATAATATGTCCGTTATCTATATTGAATCACTGTAAAAATATCTGATAAAATATATGGAATGTTCATGAAGCCACGCTGCGAGGACAAGATAGGACCAATAATAATCAGTGTAAAGGTTGGAATAACCGTTTTTCCAATTTAATAGGTAATATGTTAATATATATATATCGGATAATAATGAATTGATAACATTTTAATAGTACCTATTTTTTTTATGGTCATAAACATCCATCAATTTGGAAATTAATTGAAAAATTTAAATTAGAATAGTTGCTGCCCATGAAGCAAAATTAGAACGAAATGAAGTAGGCGCCATTCCAGCTAAACGAAAACCAACATATGAATCAACGAACGAATTTTCACACTTTGTCAACGGTTTAGAAATGAAGTAAATCCTGATATAATTTCTTTTTTAATAAATATTGGATATAATCTAAAAAAACGCATGGACTATTAATTGTATATTATAATCTCATTTTAATGTACCTATACCTATTCATTTTATTTTTTATTTTAATTTTAATGTAAAATTATAATTTTTTCTCTGTTAAATAAATGAATTATATAAAATTGAGTTATATATATATAGTAATATTCGTATAATTTAAATACATGGTAACTGATAACGTGATAATTCAAAAAAAGCGCGGAGGGTCTTCTTACAAAACCATGAAATACATACGCTGTGTAATAACAAGCTGATAAGTATTGATAATAACATTGAACTATAGAACTCATACTACCTATATTCCGTGCTATAGATTTAAATTTTCAACTGACGAAATTCATGAATTTGTTGATTTCGAAAATCATCGGTAATTTTATCGGATATTTTTTCCTATACATATACGGATATTTTTACCGTATACCATCTATATTCAGTGGCGCAACTACGGGGGTGCTGAAGCACCCCCAATTTTATTTTAAGCACCATCAAGTTCCATGTCATTCTAATTTCAAATATCAGCTATAATTTTACCAATGTAATTTTATTTTTTAAGATTTTACTATTAGTTATTTTTTTTCAGCATGTTACAGCAGCGCTTTACTAATTTAAGTAGGTACCAGTAATAAATATTGAGAGAGACTTAGCTAATGACATTATTCCAGACGAAATCTTGTACACATTTGCTATAATACCGATAGGAAATTATGTTTGATTCTTTAAATTTAAAAAAAAACATAAGAAAATATTATAAGTAATAAAATAAGTTACATTTTTTTTCAAAAATGGTATTGTATATTATATACCTAATGATCGTATAATCTAAATATTGGCAATATGTAATGTTGGTTTGGGGGTGGGGGTGGGGGGCGGAACACCCAAAGACATTATAAGCGATTCATAATAGTAGCATCCCCAAGATTTGAACTCTGCCTACATTACTGTAAATAAAGCGACCATGTCCATATATATATATATATTATTATAGTATAGTAATAATAACATGATAACGATAGTGAAAATTATGCGAGTTATCGCGTAGAATATTTCTATCGCACTATCGTCGTGATAGTAATTTCGGACGGTTAGGTGTATTTTTATGGGGCGGACACCTCTCTGTACAGCGACTACTATACGGACGAGTGAGCCGACTATACGTGCAGGTTATAGTATAGGTACTATATACAATATATATACATAATATATACGCGTTATATATAAATATATACGGACAGTAGTAAGTATAATGTTCGGTTTAATAATAATAATAATAATAATAATAATAATATATAGCGTATAATATAATGTTATAGTATAGTATAGTCGGGTGTTTTTATTTTATTTTTAAATTTCCAATCGTATTATTATTATTATTTATATTTTACATTCGTATTTTCTGCGTCCGTCGGATCGTGATCCGAATCTCGATATTATACGCTTGTACCCGTAGCAGCAGCAGCAGCAGCAGCAGAAGCAGTAACTATATATATATATAATATTATTATGTAGTATAATATACCTACTCGTACGTATAATCGTTTTATGGTATACGACACGACGAGTCCTGAGTTTTTTCCGCACCAAAACGATTAGAAATAAATAAAAAAAAAAAAAATAAATAAAAATAAAAATCCTATAAACTATCCTACACATATTATCTATAATATATCGTATGGGCAGAACACTGCACGTGTCGATTTGCATACTATTATAATATTTTGGGTTTCACGCGTTTTCCCGCTCGTGCATCTCTCTACGTATATTATTATTATTATTATTATAGTCGTAATCACGTACGTACTTCCGAACGACCGCTGGTCGTCGCGGTTACAGGTTACAGGTCACGTGATCGTGTGTTGTTTTTAATCGAATTAGCCGTGTGTTTTCGGACCGTTTCTCACGAACGGGGGAGAGAAAAAGCAAGAAAAAAAAAAAAAAAAAAAAAAATGAAGAAAATTCGTCTTATCTGTGCTGCACCGTATACACAATAATAATAATAATAATAATAATAATCATATATAGTGATTGTAGGCGTGCGCACGGTCTGATTTCTTGTACAAACAACTATTTACCAACACGGTTCTCGTATAATTTATTATCACGCCATTTACGTGTATGCTATGTATGTACAAACACCTAATAATAACGCGTGTATATAATAAACGGTTTCCACGTTTGTGTACCGTTTTCGATATTGAATATTATGATTGTTTGTTTGAATAACGATTAGATGCGATATATAGGGCTGGCTGGTACCAGATGAGCCATGTCGAAAACACAATCGTGTTCAAATCGACGGGTAGAAAATTTTGGGGGGGAAAAAAAAAAAATGAACGTTTGTTATATAATATTATTATCAAACACTTCCCCGATAACATTAATTGGGTATGTAAAAATGCGTACCTACCTATCTATCCTAATGGATTTTACCGAGATCCATCCGGCTTGTCGGGTAATATGCGAACTAAATATTTAGAAAATTACTATCGATGTTAACTGTACAGAATGCTGATTGGTCTACAGAAATGGAAATTGTTCGGCAAGTTTTTAGAAACTCATACAATACTTTGATCATTTATACAGCGAGTATTTAATTAATCGATTCCAGTGTAGATGAAATTGTGCGAATCTTTAATTTTCCGTCAAACTATTTAGTAAACATTTTCGAAAATATTAGTCTTCAAATATCAGTTCCAGAAATATTTCAATTACCTGGGCCGGGTCATATTGTAACAAATATTAGCATGGTAAATATCAGTCAGATACCGGAGTCGATGAGTTCAATGATCTTTGGCTTTTGGATTTGAAAAGTATTTAGATTTTGTGTTGTCTATTAAGATTAGCCGGGATTTTGAGCCTTTAAATTTCAGTACTAAAGTGACTTAAAAACGAAAAACGAAATTGTTTTCTATTTCATAAAATATATTATACCATTGGTAATAATATATTACTAGTATATTATATTATTTGATTTCTTGTATGTTCATGTAACATAATTTATTGTTATCATACCGTTTATTTGCACTATATTAATAATAATAATAATAATATATATAGGTACATAGGTAAATAAATATTTAATTTCGCGTTTTGGTGATACTGCTTTCGACATAGAATATTGATTAAATATCAATTATTTATCAACGTTATCAAACTGTACGATCGTTAAATAGTCGTAACATTAATTGACGAGTAAATAAAAATTAAAAATGTTTTTAAAATTATAGCCATAAACGATTGTGAAACAAACAAATTGTATATTGTATACTTATATTGAACAATAAATTTATTTATTAATTAACGCCTACATTATGGATATGTTAGAATATGGAGATGATTTCAAATTTTTGAATTTACCTATTTCTTATTTTCAGGATCTTAAAGTAATCGTAATAAATAAGATTAAAAAAATGTTTCAAATTTTGTTTTATACAATTAATATGGGTATTAAAATATATAATACGAGCAAGATTATGTTCCATTTTATGCACGGTTAAACAATTTTGGATGTTAAAAATCTATAATCTAAAACTAAATTTTAAAAACATATAATAAAAAGATTTAAAATGTTCTAAATTTTTAAATTGAAATTAAGAAGGTTTTTATCTCAACTTAATATGCGTATATAATACTATAATATACATATAATGAAATATATATATATATATAGGTACATATTTACTTTATGGTAATATATACGTATTACATGATTATCCTAGCTTAGGTCATTGTCGTTTTAAATGTATGTGTAGTATTATTATGGTTACGAAATAATATTTCGCAATCGTATAGAGTAAACGCCCAAAGTCCCTGCAGCAGTGTACGCGTACGAAATCCTTATAAAAATATCTGGCCGATCAATAAATTACAGAATCCTTAAGAAATTAGGTACATGTATTTATATTATTGTTTAAAGTTATATTTGTTAACTTTTCAATTCGTTTAATTTGATGCGAAAATCGATCATGACTTCAACTTATTTATACACAATTTTCTATAACAAACAATGAAAATAGCAAATTAATTTTCCTGAAAAATTAATTACCTCCTTTTTATAATAATAAATGTTGATATAAACAAACAATACAATTTTTCGTGAAACCTTGGATATATTTTCAAGATACTTCATTATAACGTTGTGATATGTGAATTATTTATATTTCAAACCAATCAAAGTGTGCGCGTATCTATAAAATCAAGAAAATTTGCATTATTTGTATGCAAAATGTAGTATTAATTTATATTATACTTACTTATCTTTGTGTTGAATTTTAAATCGAATAAATATGGATACGCGTTAGTTACATAATATCAAAAGGATGGGTATACGCGCAGTAACTACTATGATAGTTTATTATAAAAGTTAATAATTTTTTTAAGAGGTAACCAGTAAAAGTTAATTAATAAACTTCAATATTAATTAAATTTTAATTTTTAATGTATGAATGGCTAACCAATAGAAAAAAGTATATTTTAAAAATTATATAATTATTGTATAAGCTATTGTAAAGAGTATATTTATTTTGTATTCGAAATAAATGAATAAAATGCTATTCCCAATATAGGAATTTGAACATTTACCTATTAAATGAATATGAAATCTAAAGGAAATAGGTATTTAAAATATTTAAGACTTTAAAAAGTACTTACATTTTCAGAAATTTAAACACTGGTAGATATAGCTATCTACAGTGGCTTGAAGGGGGGGGGGTTAGGAGGGAAATCGCTCAGGGCATTACGTTTTCGGGGGCAGCAAATTTTATAGGGTTTGTTTGAATAATATTTTTATAGATTAAATTTTTTTTAGATTAGGAGCAGGGACGGTCCGAAGAAATTTTAATAGTGAGGGGGGCTAGGTATGTTTTCAAAATACCGACGAAATACATTTTTGAAATGTAAATAAGCAAAAAAAAGTCCATCAACATTTTTCTAAATGCTGAACATTTTATAGTTTGCCGACTAAATTCTGAAATACTCCTTCAAAACATATATATAAGAGGGGAAAAAGGTTATCAACTATCTGTTTTTCCGACTGCTTTCCAGGAGTGGAGAGCTGCGATATCTCCCATCCCCATCCCTAGATCCGTCCCTGATTAGGAGACTAAATGAGTTGGACTATCCAGGGGTGGTGGACCACTCTAACAATGACAAGCTAGAGTAATTGAGGACTTAGAAACAGTGTATAGGACAGCGAAACTTGAAGACGCTATGGACCATGGCAGATGGAAATACTTAGTGGAATCTGCAGAGGGTATCATAGTCTAGTTTTGTTGGCAAAATAAAAATTTTTTTGTTTATTTACAGTTTCTGTTTGAGAATCCCGTATTTTTTGTATTTTTTGACCAATAAGCGTTTACGTACTTCTTGATCTTCAATTACTTTAAGTATGTGCATACATTTATATAAGCCTAATTTATAGGTTATGTAGGAAAAATTATTTTTGTTTTTTTAAATTGAATAAGCCTTAAAATAAATTTTATATTGAAAATAATATGTACCACCTATATATATTTATCAAGTTGTAAAACGTTAAATATTTTCCTTACATAACCAAGTAAAACGGTAAATTATTACAAATCTCCTGAAAAAATGTAAATCGGAACTTTCTCTTTTAGCAATTTGGTAACAGTTTAGTGGGTAGATTTAGAAAACATTTAAGGAACATTTGGAATTTTTGAAAATTTAGAATAATTATGGGTCATCCATATTAACTTTCATTTATGTATAACATAATGAATAGTTTATTTTGGAAATTATCTGATCAAACAGCCTTAAACTGAAAAACGATTGTGAGTGAAGTTCAGTATAATATTCTGATGTAAAATCATTTTCCGTTATTTTTTGTAGATTTCCGTAAACGCTGAAGAAATGTATGGGATTCTTATTATAAAGTTCTCGCAACCAAAAAATGTCTTTATCCTAAACTTCTACTCGAATTTTCCTACCCAAAAATTTGTTTCCAGAAAAAAAACTTGTAAATATCGTTGTACAACCAATATAATATAGGTATCATGTGTTCCGTCGAGAATGTAAAAATGAAATATGAAAAAATACAACGTCCTTCTGGCTCTAAGTCGACGACTACGTTTAATATTTAACTATATCGAAATTATTCGTTACCCATAACTCGTAGGTATATATATATATATATATATAGATATAATAGATATACGGTTAAATCAATCACGGTTGGCGTTTCTAGGCCGAGATTCGGAAAGAATCGGCCACCATAATATGCAGTTAACGATACACGGGTGCCAACGGAAATGCACGCAAAGCGAATTGCGAATTTGATTAAGTATCTATATTTGAAAAAGAAAAAAAAAACCGATCCTAGTCTATTGTCCGATCTATAGCCGTCACGTGTATAATGCAATAATGATTATATATATGCACCTGCATGTGCAATATGACGTTAATAAAGAAAAAAAAAAAGTGACATATTATTCCGGTATAACAGAACAATAAAAATATACCTAATATATATATATATATATATATACATTATAAAATGTGTATATATAGACCGGGAATCGAGGAAGAGGTCCTTGAGTTTATATTGTGATGATAACGGACAGTGTACAATAATATAATGTATATAATAGCTTATATGTGCGTAGGTTCCGTTATCAGCAGTGCCACCGTGGGCATTATGCAATAATCCTGCAGCTATAACAGCGTGCAGTGTCCTTGATATTTTTTTTAAATTCGTTTTATATTCATTTAATATTAGTATGGGTACCTAACCTATATAGGTATTATTTTATTATGGTGGACTACGATGATGATGTTGATTTCCACGTGAAGATAACAAATGCGTAAGTCGAGTTTTTTCGCCTCTATGTGATATTATGTATACGCGGGTGCACGCGACGAACATAATATACAGGGTGTGTGGCAGTGTTGGGTAATTTACTTTAAAAAAAGTAATTAAATTAAAGGGGCCGCAACACCTGCGATTTTTAAGAGGTTCTGTATAGGCATTTTTTAAGAAATTTTTGGACATATAAAAATTCAACAATTTATAAATATTTAAGTATATTTTAAAACTGATCTAAAAAAAAAAAAATAGCCCCGTGCCCATTGTTGTGTATTCACGATATTCCCGCCTAAAGACCCATAAGCGTGATAAAATCGTGGGACTTTGATAAGTCGGATTTAAAATCTGAAAACCGATTTTAATTTTTGTCGGCTTGTCTTCTAGACCCCAGGAATCGAGGAATTTTTATTTATTATTACAGATTGAAATATAATCAATGTTTACAAATTGCGATTTTTAATGATAAATAACGCGATAAAAAACAAAAATATGCTTTGATCGATCCTAGAAGACAAACTGATGAGTTCAAAACGGTTTTCAAAAAAATTGAAACCGGATTTTTCAAAGTCTCGCAATTTTATCACGCTTTCAGGTTGATTTTAAGTCGGTGTTTAAGTAGGGCCATACCCCTTAAATAAAAATATTCCAATTATTTTCACGTTAGGTACCTATAAAATTACTTTTATCAAGCTACTTTGTTTTATTGCTTCAAAAGTAATGACGTTATTATTTTAGTTTTTTCGTAAAATGTCAGCATTAATAATAGTAACCACTAATCACATTTGTGTACCTACATTATCAAGATATCGCCGGAGCATTGAAAAACGGGTTATGATTTATACGAAATGACAAAATTACATTTCTAGAAATGGTACGAACATAATTATAATAAAAATAATTTATATTGTTAAGCATGGATATTAATAAAATGTTTGTAATATTCTAAAATAATAGGTATATTTTTATATTATTTCTGGATATTTAAAAACGTTTAGTAGGTAGATAGTAGGTACCTAGTGGCTATATTATGCAATGCTAGGCATTAACGATAGTCATTAAGTTAAAAGTTAAGTTCATTTTAACTTTTAAGTTATTTTTTATATTTGATTTTTGTTAACCTAACTTATTTTTGGTTATATTAACTTTTAAATAACGAGTTACTTTTATTTAAAACTCAGTTAAGTTAATTTTGAAATAATTGATAAACTGTGATTTCATATTGTGTATATCAGGGATAGGCAATTCAAAGTAACTAGAGGGCCAAATTTTGAAAGTTGTATTTTATAATATCATATAAAACAAATTCATTAATATATATTTTATGTCTATGATAAGAACTATATCTAAGTTTAATATATGTTTTATTATTAAAAATGTCTTCAAGATACGATTTACCTAGCCACTTTTACTATATATGAAGTAAATAGTAGCAAAATTTTCGAGTATAACAGTGTCGAAAGACAGTCCGGGCCGGATAAAAAGGAACTGCGGGCCGGATGTGGCCCGAGGGCCGCCAGTTGCCCATCATTGGTGTATATTGTCAAAATGGTTGAATAAAAATAAAGTTGGTTTTTGTCGTTTCTAATAAATATTATACATATTATAAGAATTATTTATTTCCCGAAAATATATAAAAAAACAAGAATATCTGTATATTATAATATTTTTATTATTATATTATAATAATCTCTCCGTAATATATTATACCTTTATATCTCAAATATTATATTTTTTTCAAATCAACTTAATCGTTAAAAAAAAATAACTACCTATTAACTTTAAATTTTCACTATTTTTTTTCATTAATTTAACTTTTTTAAAAATTGATTAAAATTAAAAAATCATTAACTTGCCCAGCATTGCCTATATATATATATATATATATATATATACTGGTATACTAGGTACATAATATTATAATATGTTAAAATCGATTTTCGTAATAATGAATAAAGTTGTATAATATATTTCAATAAAATCAAAATTTGATAAATTTTACGTTATTGTAAAAATGCAATTGATCTAAATGATCCGGTGTTTTTGGACGACGGAATCTGTTTTTTTTTTTTTTAATATTGTATCATCAAATAATAACAAAAAATAGAACTTTATTAGAGGTCTTGGAAGTGGTTTTTGAAAATCGAGTTAAACTTAGGTTAACCGTGGTCTTACTTATTATTATAGTGTTGAACCGGGAACCGATATTGTATTTTTAGAAAACCGAACTATTTGTGTTTTACATTATTACATTTAAGTAACTATGGCGAAAAAAAAAACGTTAAATTACCTTGTAAATAAACCTGTATACTATAAATCAACATATCTATTGGTGTTGAAAATACCAAAATCAAAAATCCAAAAACTAGAAAATTACACATACCTATTTCGTTTAAAATAAACCCGTGTGGAAACCGAAACTGAAAATTAAAAAGATAAACCTATAAACCGTTCTCAATGGTGCAATTATTGTACTTGTCAATATATTTAATAGTTTTCCAGAATTATCATTTACCTGTATATATTCAATAGATTTATCCGCAATGTCATGGGAATTTGATGGGTATATAAACATTGATTTTTTCAGTATACATTTAATTTAAGTAAGAATATTTCAATTTTATGAAAAAAAAAAAAAAAAAAAAAAACCGTATAAAAATTATTAATAAAACGTATAATAAAACGA
>JAIPRL010012238.1:0-12305 GCA_025469235.1 Pemphigus obesinymphae | reverse complement strand
TAACCGAAAGTTCCTACATAATCTTAAGACAAATCCCAGAGTTTTAAAAGCCTTACAACAAATATGCTCAATATGGGGACGCGGATCAAGATTACTACTAAGAATAAACCCTAGATCAGTAACACTGCCATTAGAGCTCGAGATAGCAGTAGGCCCGAAATGACATGAATATATGACAGGGGACTGCATCCTGGTAAAAGTCATGGTTTTGCATTTCGAAACATTTAGGGATAACCCTAGTAAATTGAACCATTTAGTGAATTACTATATAATTATTCATACATTTATTATTTATATTCATTTTGAAAATAGATATCTAGTCAATATCTTATCTACATCTTATACTACATTTTTTTAGATATTTTTTTATGGATACGTAGTACCTACTATTTTTATAACCCATTAATCATAATAATATTTGTACGATTTTAAATTAAATTATTATATACAAGTAAAATCATTAAAAACAAATTTTACCCAAATATATGAGTAGGTTATTGAATCCATAGCTAGTTAATTACCCACAATCGTTATGTTTTTTACGTTTTTGATTTATTTATGGTTGTTTTAAAATAAATACTTTATTTTTACTTATTTAAAAAATAAAATAAAGTGAATAAAGTACTTATGCAAATACATCACAAAAGGTAGCCATCAAGTAGCTTTTGGTTTAGAGAAAACTAACGAGATTGACGAATTAAAAATATATAAATGTAGTAGATATATCAGTATTTTAGAAGCCGTTTAGAGAATTTTAAGTTTTTCGATTCATGACTGGTATCACTCATCTTGATGTTCACCTAGAAAACGGACAACGTGTTTATTTCACAGAAAACAACGTAATGGAGAGGATAATAAAATCCACCTACAACAACTCTTCAGGTTTTCTTTGAAATACCTATATTAAACAGATGAATTTGCAAAAACATTATTTATTCTCTGGTTCCTTCGTTCTATTTACGGCAAAATAATAAATTATTCTGACGTAAGCAGGGGCAAGATGTCTTAAATTGGGCGGGAGTCAAGAAGGATACAGCTTTAAGTAGAGTATACACAATTCACCCTAACAATGTGGAATGTTATTATCTTCGACTTCTGCTGCATTATGTTAGAGGACCAACATCTTATTCTTACTTGAAAACTGTAAACGGTACTGAATATCTAGGATTATTAGAAGATGACAAGCAATGGGAAATGACTTTAGAAGAAGCAGCAATATGTCGTTCACCTTATAAAATGCCAGAACTTTTCAGTTTAATACTTATATTTTGCTATCCCTCAGATACATTGAGTCTATGGAATAAGTACAAAGATAATTTTTTAGAAGATATTCCCACAATACTTCAGGCAATAGCTGGAGAATATTATAACAAATATAGAATAGGTGTTTGGTACTGCATGAAGATTTTGTTCTAAATCTAGGTGATTTTAATTTGAAAGAATGTATTTGAATGAATTACCCACAAGAACTAGAAGACTTTTAGAGAATAGAAAATATTTGAGAAAGACAAAATTATAATATAAATGCTTATGTATCAAGAAATTAAGCCTCTTTAACTAACGAATAACTATTGGATTATAAAGAAGTTTTTGATAGTATAGAATCGAATTCAGGAAAAGTTATATTTTTAGACGCTTCTGTTGAAACTGGAAAAATACACTTGATTAATTTACTTTTGACTAAAGTAAAAAGTTTTTATTGAGTAGCTGTATCATCAGGCATTGTGGCTACACTTTTAGATGGAGGAAAAACAGCTCATTCACTATTCAAATCGCCATTAAATCGAAATATCATAGAGACTCCTAATGTTACATGCATTAATAAATAATCAAATATGACAAAAGTTTTGAAATAATGTAAGCTTATTGATTGGGAGGTTTAAAAGCTTAATGTAACATAAAAAAGGATTGAAAGCTTTGAACAACTGCCTAAACGATTTGAGAAATTCAAATTTAAGAATGGAAGGATTTACTATGTTACTTGAGATTTTCGGCAAATACTACTAGTCATACCTAGAGGAACATGCGCTAATGATGTGGCAGCATGCATAAAGTATTCGTATCTGTGGCCTCAAATAAAAAAATCTCTCCCTTACAAATAATATGAGAGTACATTTAAAAGGAGACAGTAATGCTGGACATTTTTCTGAACTTTTATTAAATGTAGGAGATGAAAAATACCCAAAATCTAAAGAAAAAATTACCTTACTTCCAGGCTTATGTACAGTAGTAAGTACTTTAAAAGATCTTATAGAAAAATATATTTTGGTATTGAAAATCTCAAGGATAAATACATAGATTGGTTATGCGAGAGAGCCATTTCAACATCAAAAAATGATACAGCAGCGGAAATAAATAAAATATCATTAGATTATTTTCAAGTAGAAACCATGAATTGCAGATCTGTAAATTCAATATTAAAAGTAGATATTGCAGTTAATTATTCAGTAGAATTTCTTAATTCGCTCAATCCTCCTGGATTTTCATCACATTTTCTAACTTTAAAAGTTAGTATCCCAATAATTCTTCTAAGAAATCTTTGTCCACCTAAGTTATGCAATGGTACACGTCTACGTGTAATTTCTTTTAAGAAAAATCTGATAGAAGCTTAAATTATTACTTTATCTGCAAAAGGCGAATCTGTTTTTATTCTTCGCATACCTATGGTACCATCAAAATATTATCTATTCTAATTCAAGAGAGTACAATTTCCCGTTAAAGTGTGTTTTTCTATGACCATAAATAAATCGCAAGATCAAACGTTGAAAATTACTGGAATCGATGTCAGAGAAGATTTTTTTTCTTATAACCTTGATTCGACAAACCTATAAAGGCTCTGAGAAAAAAATTTTATATAGATATAGATATAAATTTTTTTTTTTTTTGAAAAAGAGGGTGTTGAATTTTAAAAATGTAAAAGTTTAATAAAATATGTTAGATAACGCTTCTTACTGAAATTTAAGTATTTTAAACGTTATTTTGGGCGATTTACACTTAAAAAAACATACAAAAGGAGTTGAACAATCGCAATTTTTTTAATTTAGCTAGTATTATATATATATTTTTAATTTAATTGATTTTTAATTTTCATTATTATTAAATATTATGAAATACCTATCATATATTTTTTAATTATTATTATTAATATTGTATCAACAATATACCTTCATTTATTTTTATACATAATTGCCCTCAATTTTCGAGATACAGTACTCATTTGTCTGGGCTCAATTGTCGTAGATTCTTGAGAAACTTTCATCAAGCATCCCCCCCCCTTTATTTGTTACATTTGACCATTGTTACAAATAATTTTATAAGAAAACATTATTACGTAACAAACAATTTTTATTACATAAAAACTTTTTTGTCAAATATATATATATTATATAACTATACAATATAGCAATAATTCGAATTTATTAACTATATATAATTTATAAACTAATACGAAAATAAACGAAATCGGTTAATGATACTAATATATACATATGGATATTTCATAAGAATAAATTTAAATGGTAAAATTAGTAGGTTAATATTTCACGGACAAATAAAACAGATTATAAAATATATTATCGATCTATCACACACCGTATAGGTATTTACTTACATAATTGGTAATGCATATATAATAATTTATAAAAAAATATATACATTAAAATAACTAATATAATAGGTACCTCCTAGTATTATTTTATAATTATTAAATACTTTCGATATTATCAATAATCATATCTATAGTAAATGCATTTTTTTAAAAAGCAAATAAATTATTTTAAAAATTCATTTTTTTTTTTTTAAATACGCACTCAAAAATAAAAATTAATTATTTACATTCATATATGTTATTGAAACGCATTTTTAGCTAGAAATGTATTGTCTGTGACATTCCGAACCTTAAAACCTAAAATTTGTATGAGATAAAAAGCTCAAAATTGAAAATTGTTATAGATGGCTTGATTTTTCAAAGTTGGTTTTGTTTTTAAATACATTTTTAGTGAAAATTGAAGTCCCTATGATATTATTACTTACGGAATTACGATGAAACAATAATCGATTTTGTCGAAATTGTGTATTTTCCGTTTTTAAATTATTTTTCTGTTATTTTTCCTTAGGCGTGAAAAAACCATTTGGAAAATCGTAAAATAACCTTTTTAAAGTACCAACTAGACGAAATTTGCTACGGGAATTTTTTCAACGACAAAATTATCAACAAATTATTAACAATATAATAATTGAAAAATTATTGGCAAGGCCCTGTGAAAAAAAAACATTCCTTCATATTAGGTACAGGCATTACAAAAAAATAAAACACATCATTGTAAAACCAATACCTTGCTTCGCCAGGATCTAAAATGTATAAAAAAAAAAAAAATCCAGATCATAAATAAGTATAATGACTTCTAAATCCGGATTTCCAATAGGTACATCGTGCACTGCGTATGCTCTACCAAATCTTCATTCACATACTAGACACCAAATTGTGGGGTGGATTACAATGTATTGTACAAATGCTAAAAAAAATTCAACATATTATTATAAATTATAAATTATTTATTTTATATTATATTTATAGTATATATATATATATATATATATATATATATATATTATATTACGACATAGGTATTCAACATAAACTCATTTTCTTCACTACACACGAAATCTGATGTGGGAACGAAATTTTCCATTCAGAAAGACAATATACTATTTCCCGATGACGTGTTCCCGGATCTAATAATATTGTATTATCGTATACACCGGAAAACTGGTCAAATAGTTGTATACCGAAAACAAACAGTACCTACCTAGGTAAACACTTATAATGACCGAATAAATAATAATAAAATTACTATATTTTTCTTATATTCACATGTAATTATAACTTGCACTATAAACAATTATTTTACTGTATAAAAAAAAAATGTACTTGTATTGTGTACATAATATTTAAATGGATTATCGTGAGAAATACAGTAAGTCGTAATTTAATAACATAATAATTAGTATCTATATAGGTAATTCATATAATTTATAGATCCCATTTTATCAATTTGTATTATCATTAATATTGTAGTAGGTAAACATAATATAGATAGCAAAAACCTAATACAATAGCTATAGATAAAATGAATTAGATACATCGGTTATTCTAGAATTTCATTTTATTGATACTTGATATTCAATAGCCAATTCTATTTCGATAAGGTTTTCTAAAAATTTTTTAAATGTTCTACCAATAAAATGAAATTAAGGTGCAGTAGAGCAGTCAAATTTTAAAATTTCAATTTATGTTTTTCCCCAAACAGCTGGAAGCTTTTTAAGATTATTACATATAGGTAAAGGTTAAAAAATAATAATTGTTCGAGTTGCCTACCATCTGCAAATAATCGCAAAATACTCATTATTATAAAAACTAGATTCATTAGAGTTTTATTATTGAATACAATAATAATTAAATACTAGATATATAACTCGGAAAATGTGCTTTTTAATCAAATAAATATTGAATATTGATAATGATGATGTTTATATTATAATTGATATCGTATCGATTACTAGTATTATTTTTCTTCTTCTTAATATATATATATTATATTATAAGATGTCAATATAAGATCATCATCACATCATATAGCCAGAATTATCGACAGTAATAGACAGTAGTTAATTGACAGGAACCTAACTACCGACTTTTTATATTTTTTGGGGATAACTAGGAATAGTGATAGATACTAGTTTAAAATTAGTGGATTAGAGTGAAAAATTAGAGGGTTATTGAAGGCTGAAGCGTTTGTAATGCAGTTTTGATACTTTGGTTACAGTTGAAATTGCTAGATTAGAGTGTATTGTGTGATTGGATTGGATTGACTGAATTATATTATTTGTATTATGTGATTGGATAGTGAATGTGTAAATCGGTGCCTCATAGATGGATACTATAAGTTTATATGGGTAGTAGTAGTAGTAACTTATAGAGTAGGTACCTAAATGTCTAAATGGAAGTTTTATCAATAGTAGCTCGTATGTGAAAAATCTGGTGGCGCACATTCAAAAAATATTAACAATATTATATTATGTGATTTTCTCAAAAATTACAATATAATATTGTAATAATGAACGTGACTTCATTAATTTTATACATTCACAGGTTATACGAATACAGATGAGCCCCTCACGATATAAACAAAAACGATGACGTCATTTGGCCACTGATAACTTCACAAGAATCAGTGTGACCACTATATATATACCACAAATTTTTACTTATTTCCTGTGAGACAAACTGAAACCTGTGTGGTTTTATTGTTATTTATTATGATAACATTAAAAATGGCAAACTATTTATACGATAATATTGTATAGGTATTAGCAAAGTAATATATTTAATTGTATGTAACTACACTGATAACTATGGAGCCTATTAGAAAACGGTATTATCGATTTATTGTCTCGGGCCGAGTGAGCTATATATATAATCTGTGCCACATTTATGTAATACTTTATTGGACTTACCTCATGCCTGTGTAATTAAAATTTTATAATGGATAAGTGATAACATATAAAAATCACGGAGATATATAAAGCATAACGTTTATACAACTCTATGGAAAAAAATATAGCTTGGCCATGGCCATAACTGCACCTAATGACATGCTGGTGGTTTAAACCAGTATTTTTTGCCGTTTCTATATAACGCACTTGTAAATATTTCGAGAGTGGCACTGAAAACATAGTCGCGCATGCGTAACTCGCACGTTTTAAATTTCTATAGAGGTTCGCGCAACGGCGACGATAACTGCGTGATAACAACCACAAAAAAAAAAAATACGCATGGCCACTTTACTAAAACATCGATAAATAAATAATAATGAATATAAACATTGATTTACTGTTATTTTAGGTGGTGCACATGAGGTTGTGCTCCATAATACGGGCCGCTACTGAGTTTCATATATTTTTAAATTTGGGAAAGCGATCAAGTGAACTCACTTTACTTAAATGTGGTGTAACCAGGTAAGTCATCGGTCCACGATGTTACCAAAGTATATTAAGTAATTAAGAAAGGTTGTAATGTTCCTCGATGTAGAGTACAATGGACGGACTCATTCATTTTTTACATCCCACTCTTTATATAGTATAAATTTACTACACGGTACAGTCGTATGGAGGCTCGAAGCTTCTCACAGAAAAATACAAGTAAAATAATTTCACTATTTCAAGGAACGCAAATTTTTTTAAAGACACTGTTTTAAAAGTTCTACTTCTGTTTTCCAAATTTAACTACTGAATATCACGATAACGAGGGACATAAGTTATGAAATACTTATATATGTATATTGTATACTAAGTATACTATGTGTATACGGACCAACTGCTATAAAAATGACATATATAGGTACACATAGTGGCGTGTTTACAGGATAGGCCGATTATGCCCGGGCCTACTCAATTTTTATTTGACCTTTTTTTTATTACATGTAAAAATTAATTTCATTAATAAAATTTCGTTTTCAGATATATTTTACTTATCACATCACTAATATGCAGTGGTGACGGCGGAGGCAACCATAGAGAATAAATGAATATTTATGGTGGCAGTTATCACTATTGGGCTGATGGAGAAGTTGTCGTTTGGCGTTGAGATATTATTAAGTGTAAATCACTTAATACGGTTGAGTGTGATATAGTATCTCATTGATTTAGACTTTTAAGCCTGATAAAATTAGTGCTACTTAGAATTTTTCGATTTAAATTCTAAAAATATATTATTAAAATAAATAATTTATAAATAACATTTTATTAAAAATATATTAAATAGGTTCTTTATTAGAAAATATTGGAAACAGGATTTTTATACATATTTTACACAACCAATATACAGAAATTCGCTCCTCGTATTCTAGGCCAAATTTTCCTGCTGTAATATATACAGAATACAACGGACCTACCCAAATATTTTGAGCTGGACGCGCCACTGTAGGTAGGTACATATTAAATATTAAAAATTATAATTTTAAAAACAACAGTATTATTAATATTTCATAAAACAAACATATGTATATAATGTGTAGATATATAAATAAATAAATATATGTATATATAACTATTCGTATTGATTAAAATATTTAAAATATGGGACTATTCTTACTTCAGAAACTCATTTATTGATTATTCAAAGTCCTAAAAACAATCACATAATTTCTTTAATCGACTTTATTTTATATATCTATATATTTCTTTAAATTATTGACAATTTATTATTTAATATGTATTTCTATTTCTGACCACAATACAGTTAAATTATCAACAATATTCAGTAATTATTTGTTAGTAACAAAAGTCAATAACCTTTATCTTATCTCTCTAGAACTTTTATAACACACCTATTTTATGACACTCGGTTTTATAACATACAGAATTACAACATATATTATTAAACACTCGATTTTATAATAATTGCCACTGTTTCCTCGGTAAATAACTTACCAAACCATCCCAGTTTCCAATCAAATAAGTGTGTGAACTTTTCTTGTCCGGAAATATTGTAACAAAAAGTAATTACGTCATTTGGAGATCAATATATGTATTCAAATATATACGTATTCATACAAATACATGTATTTCAGTACTTTTTTTTTTATGTATTTCAAATACTTTCAAAAAACTATAGCTGAGTACAATTCTGTACATCACTGCAGGTAAAGTAGGGCATCTATTTTTTTTTTAAATAATGTAATGTTTGATATAAAATATACGTTGTGGTAAAATATTGTATCTTCAAAATTGTTGTACCCAAACTACCAAACTACACAAGGGGTCTAGTCATGTAAGTCCGTATGTCTAATAGCGTCTTGATAGTAATTAATAGCTTCTAAATGGACTTTATCGTTGCTTTAACTGTAGTGTTTTTCTATATACAAATGCAAAAAAAACTTCGCTTCTCCAGAACATTTTTAAATTTATGACTTGCCTTACTTTACCTGTAATGTACAGAATATAAATTTGAAATCCTCTTTTGGGTAATTAAAAATTGTATTTAAAAATATATAAGATAAATATTATTTTTAAATAAATAAAAAAGCCAGTCAGGAGATTTTATACTTCGGATAGGATACCGGAAGTGGATGTATTGAATTTGAAATTTAAAACCATTCTTGGCAAAGCTCAATTTAACATTATTTTCGGTACTTTCCTTTACGCTTAAGAACACTACTAAGTAAAACGAAAATTTAACTCTTTTTGAGCTCCAACTACAATAAAATATGTCATATCAAAAAGATTTTTGTCCGAAAATCTTATTTGACTTTTTCTATTCAAAAAAGGTATACATACATGAAAATAATGAATCAAATTTCCAAATGTTACAAAAATCACTGAAAAGTGGTTAACAAGTTTTGATATTGTAACCACGTAAAAAAATAACATCTTTAAAGAACCTATAAAAATTAATTTACTATCAGAAAGCTCTATGACCAAAAATTAATTTGAACCTTCCACAAAAAAATTATGTACAATACATACATAGGTACATAAAAAAATTTCTTTTTTAAATAGCCAGTCAATTGGGAATGGAAGTACTTTGCTCATCAGATAGTATACTGGTGGTGGATGTATTGAATTTAAAAGCAATGATGAATTATTCCTTTCGATAAAACGTTTTATTACAATTTACCATTATTTTCGATAGTTTACCTTTATAGGCTAAAGAAAAGTTTAAAAAAAAATTTTAATTAACTTTTTAAAATATTAACATTAATGAATCACTGCAAAATGGTCATAGAGTTGTAAAATCTGTAATAAGTATAGTACTATAGTAAATATTCGGTGTAAATTTTAAGTTTCAGATATTAATATTTTCTATTTTATAATAATTTTCAGTAATTTTTTGTTGCTTTTTCCTTTATGCTAAATGGAACTATTGAAAAAAATCAAAACATTATCATTTTAAAGTAATAATTAGAAGGAATTAGCTATTTGAAAACTCTTACTCAACTCATTGAACCCAAAAACGTGTTGGTATACATACATAAAAACATCACTGTAAAACCACTAGCTCTCTCGCTCTGTTCAGAATCTAAAAATATATATATAAATATGTATATATTGCTACTTATGATATGTTGATTTAATTTTTTCACCTAATAATAATTTTTCATTAAGATCGGTAGTTTTCCTTTACGTATAAGAATACTACTGGGAAAATTAAAAAACTGCCTCTCTTTAAGTACAAACTGAATCGAATTAAAAATTGTACTTAACTCTTTTTAACCAAAATATCGTATACATACATAAAAATTTTTTAAAAAACATATCAATGTAAAACCAATACATTCTTCGCTATGCGGATAAACTAGAATAATATCTAATTTCTAAATCAATATTTTATATAAGAGTACATTAATATGTTGTAGGTATGTAATTGTCCAACTGTTTCATACAAATAATGACTATAAAAAAAACTATTGAATATACCTCATTGGCACTCAAAATTCTTTTTTCGTTTTCGTTTTATTATTTTGTTTAATGATTTGATAGTTTATTTGTTATTTTCTGGTTTATAACAACCTTTCATGATATTTCCCTTATAAAAGGTAGTTTTTCTTTTTAAAACTATTTAGAAAATCAAAAAATTACTTCTAAAAGATGTCAAATAAAACTAATTTCCCATTAAAAACCTCCATACCAGAACACTCTTATTTTACTCTTTCTGCCCAAAAAAGTGTACACATGCATGAAAAAAATAATAATACATCATTGTATAATGTATATATATATAACCAATACATTCATCGCTATGCTTAGAATCTAATATTATATTTCCTCAAATAAACATAAAATTATAATCAGTTAACATTGTGTAATAAAACTGCCTTCTTTGTGCCTATACGTAAGCTTATACTCATATAACATTATAATGTTACAAAATAATATCTCGAAAAATATATCGTAACAAATCTACGAACTGGGAAAAGTCACTATTACGTATATAAAATCGTACATAAATCGCTCATTTTCGCGATAGACCGGTTTCGCTCTTTTTTTGTATTGTACACAATATTATATACTTAGTATTCGTACATCCATATTATTATAGCTATTACTATACTGTACAGTATTATACGTTTATGATAGTCATAAAAGTCATAATAGTACATACGCAGTTACTTATACTATTGTCATAAAATATAATATAATGTAATAATAATAATGATAATTATGATAATAATGATAATAATAATAATAATAATAGTAATAATATAGTGAGGCCGGAAATCTCAAACGAGGCTATACTGAAGACGACATTTGATTTAGCCAAGCGTAATATTATTATTTAACGAGAACATCTTTATTTTTATCCGTAGTTGTGTAAGTAGGTATCTACATACGTACTAACACCTATAATTCAGATCTATACGTGTCGATAAAGGCAATCGTTTTCAGAGATGTTAGATCACCCCCCTACACCACCTCTCTGAAGTTAAGATTTATTTATGTTTTATTGAATACTGTTGAATTGTTCATATCATACATACATAATCTACAATCAAAATACTGTCACAGATAGTATAATCGTTAGCTCGAGTGCAATACCTTTCGGAAGCCACTTCTCGTAAATGTAACTCTTTTTGAATGTGACACCTATTGTAAGTGTAACTACTATTAAGTGCGGCTCGGTATACATAAATTTAGCATTAATATGTAGGTACTTTATCCAGTGGCGGCTCGTGTGTAGGGGTGATGGGGCGATCGCCCCCCTCTAAAATTGTAACAAATTACTCATTAACGAGTTAGAATTTAATTTAAATATTGACAATTATTTATATTTACATTGTAATGCATTGTCAAAATATTATTATCGAAAGTAAAAATTGTTTTCCATTGTTATGAAAACACTACGAGATAATCGAAGTTTAAAAATATATGTAGGTATATAATAGCTCGGTTGTAATAGGTACCCACTAATATTATTATTCATCTGCGCTAGAGATGGGACTAATCGTTAATTTTGGTGAAATAGTTCATCGTTCGTTAAAATGAACCAGTTCATTGAACTTCTTCTTCTCCTTCGCCTTCTCTCCCAAATATTTGGGGTCGGCCACCTTGGTCCTACACTTCCACTTAACTCTATCTCCCGCATCTTCTTCACTTACTCCCACCTTCCACATATCATTCGCCATTACATCCCCCCATCTCTTTTTCGGTCTTCCCTCCCCCTTTTACCAACAACATGCATTTCCCTTACTAATCTTACTGCCTCAGTCTCTTCCCTCCTTAATACATGCCCGAGCCATCTTAATCTA
>JAIPRL010012237.1:0-12307 GCA_025469235.1 Pemphigus obesinymphae | reverse complement strand
GAAGATGAGAACATTGTTTTCGAAATACGTATTTGTTAAATAAAAACAAATTCTTTTTGTAGAAACTGGGTATTTATTTATATTTATAAATAATTCTACAAGTAACTCAACACCAAAATAAAAAAAATATTTCAACGATGTTGGTAACTAATTACAATATTACACTTGATTTATTTTTTGATTGTTCATTTTAAGATTATAATATTATATTATACCTACCTGTATGTGCAGTGTTCGGAAAGTTCACTTACAAATTTAATTCGTTCACGTTCACGTTCAATCCGTAAAAATGAACTCGTTCAAGTTCACGTTGAAATGTATTTAAAAAGAACACGTTCACATTCACGTTCTAAAAAAAAATGAACGAGTTCATCTAAAATATATAAAAAATTACCGATTCATAGAAACTATAGTTTTCATTTATGGAGGCGCCACGGAATTTAACTTTTGAGTACCATATTTCTTTAATTATACTTAAATTTAATAGGGTTTATAGGGAATTAGAATTATATTTTAATTTAATTTGAACTTCATGAAAATCGTTCAAATTCCTTAAAAATGTGGATGTTATTCACGTTTACGTTCTATTTGGCAGAAACAAATGGCGTTCGCGTGTCATTTACAAAATATAAACGTGAACGCATGAACGTCGTTCTTTCCAGACACTGCCTATGTGCAGAGGTGGAACTAGGAATTTTGTGTAAAATTACGCAAAAAAAAAAAATTTCACAAACTTTTTTGGTGTTGACTAAATACGAATAATTTTTTGAAATGCTTCCTTCTCCTTCATACAGTAAATAAGCAAAAAAAAGTCATAAACTTTCTGTTTTTGCTGACTGAACTTTAAAATATAGACTGAAACCTTCAAATTGCAGTATTTTTTTTTTGATGGGGCGACTCACCACCCCCCTCAAGATCCCCCTGGGACGGCACTGAATATGCCAGTATATATGTGTATTATACTTTTAAAGTTTTACACCAACAAAAATATTTACGCTACCCAAAATTATAAGCCTGGGGATCAAACCTCCGTCTACCCCCCCCCCCAAGTTTTATCATTGACCATGTGTTGTATCATAATTTAGCATTAGGTTCTTATAATAATAAAACAATAAACATTTATTACTTTTATGTATAATATATTATAGAAATTCAAAATAATAGCATGCGTAATTTACAAAATAGTTGTGTAATTAGTAATTAGTTAATTATAATAATTAATTAGTAATCGTTTTTATAATATAGTTTTTATTAGGTATAACATAATAGAAAAGAAAGATTATTATAGATTATCATAAATACACAAAATAATATGAAAAATATTCTACTTAATAGAAATTATTTAATCCTGATTATATAATATATGAGAATATAATCAAAAAAGATAATAGGTGCGGCTTGTTATTATTACATTAATTCATTTCGTGAGCTACGTGCGTTAGACTAATATATTAAATTTAATTAACAATTTTGTGTTAAAAACCCCCCTACCGTTTTAATAAACAATAATATTCCTGTAAACATTAAAATAAAATAAGTAATTGGTATTAACTATAGTTAAAAACTAAACTAGACATTTTATGAAACTTATTAATTATGTAGTAATAATAAAAATGTTTAAAAATAATTAATTATATTTTAAATGTTTTAATAGTATGAATATACTATATAATATTGTAATATATAAAAATTTAAAAGTTATATAATTTGGTAGTTAGGTATGGTAAATATGTTTTACAGTATATGGATGTCCAAGTAGTGAATAATTATTTATAGGTTGAACTACGGTACATTTTATGGATTTTTTTCTAATTTAAACAATTCAATTTAATTAAAGTTATAATTATTTTTGCGTTATTATTCATTACTTTAAAATTTTAAAAATTGAAATTTTAGTTTTATACATAACATGCAAACAATTTTCTGTGACACGCATACAATTTTATACAAAATGTAAAAGGTTAGTTTCAATTTAAACGTCATGGGATGATATGAGGGGATAAAATAATAGTAGTAATTTGGGACTTTTTTTTAGAGGGGGAGGGGCAAAAGCGAATATTTTCATTAACATTTCCTTAAAAAAACCTGAATGTGAACAACGTAAGAATGTATCTTAGTTTTGTATTATCTCTATAATCATAATTATTGAGAGCTATACTCGTATATGATACTAATATACAACATATGTAACAAATAAAACTTTAAAATATTCTATTTAAATTGTTTTAAAAAAAAATATTCTGTATAAAACACACTAAATCAGGGTTATTTGAGTAAAATTTTCGCCAAAAATTTAGATTATAAGTATAAAAGATTAATCATTGCATTCAAAAGGCAATTCTGAGCGAAGGTCGGTATATTAATATAATTAAAAAAAGTTATTTATGATAATTTTATTTTATTAGTTCCCTTAAATTTATAAAATATTTTTGTCAAAAACTGTAGTTTTTCCTTCCTTAAGTAATAATTACTTGAAAATCTAAAGATAATATCTTCAAAGTACCAACTAGAATTAATTTACAATCAAAAACTTTTTATTTCAAAATACCTCAACACGACTCCTTCAACCCAAAAAAATATTTACAGACATGAAAAAACACACCTTACTGTAATAAATTTCGCCTAGAGTATAAAAGGTCGTTTGCATACATTTTTCCCAAAAATCGAGAATTATGCATAAAATATACTATAAACACCAAAATATTCTCTAACCTCCAAAATATGCTCCAATATGCTAAATGATATATTTCTCGATTAATTCTGTGGTCGATAAGTTGACCTCATTTTTTACCCACGTTGAACTGTATACAATTAAAATATGTAAACTTCTAAAAATCCAATATCTAATCATAGTACCTATATGTTATATAAGAGTGTACGACACTTCCCAGTCAAACATTTCTCCGTCCAAGATATTCTTAGTCATTAGATATAATTATATATAATAAAATATAGTATTTAATACGTATTGATACGATAACAAAGGTATATAGTATACGCGCGAGCACAAATATTATATTATCTTTAACTATAACGATGTGAGCCCATGGACGGGCACTTACTAAAAACAATGAGGTTATTCAACATACGAACACCCACAATCACACACCAAACGCAGTAGAGGTTGGTGTGAAAAAACATTTAGCAAATGTAAAATAAATAGTATCAACTCAAGTTGAGTCAACTCAGCAATATCTGCTTCTTTACCTTCAGTTGTCGCTATGAAGAAATCGGTTCAAAGAATTAGACAGCAAGAAAATGTACCTCTAGCAAATCCGTCGACACTATCAGAATGATAATAATATTAATATCTTAAATTGTAAATTTTAAATCTCAGTAATTTTTTTTTAAATATTGTTATAATTACCTACATAACATTTAGTTACATACAATTTTGTTTGTATAATCAAATTTTTATTTAATAAAAAAAAAAAAAAATCCCTTAAGAGCGTACAATTTATAGTGTATTTATTTATAGTCTTACTAAGTATCTACCTACACATTAAAATAAATAAATAAAAACTAAATTATTATAGACGGGGAAGTATGTTGGACGGGTAAATTTCTGACGGAGAAATGTATCGAACGGGGAAACGGTGACGGGGATGTGACCTTATATAATTTATAACATAATATCTTGAAATTTTATACAAGCATCAAATGTCTGTATACTGTATAGCAAATATATAAATAAACGACTTTTAAATTAAAATTGTAGGTACCTAATACAAAATAAGCAATTTTAAAGACTATTAACATTTTATAAAAAGAATTCAATACAAATAAATAAAATTTTAAATTTATAAAAATTACAAAATATATTAATAAATTATAGATTTTGAACGGAGAGACTATTTTATTGTTTTTACAATAATATATGTAAAGGAAATTTAATAAATATTTACTAAGCATTAATGAAAACTATATCTACCTAAAATTATTGTTATAAATAGAAAAAATGTAATGCCAAAAACCTAAAATTTTCAACAAATAATTACTGTAACATAATATTGACGTAATAAAATTAAACTTTATTTTATCAATTTCGGTACCTAATTCACAATAAAATTGAAAGAAAATAAAAACTATCGATATTAATGGAAAATGTTTAGGTATAAATCAGAAAATAATACTATCAACTTTGCTCAGAATTGTTTTTTGAATTAAATACCTAGGTATTTCGTACAAAAGTCCTAATAGATTCAATATCAGATAATTGCTACAAATCACAAACGTATACAAAATTATAAAAAAATAACCTTGGGTGACCTTCCCGATATCTCGGGAATGGCTTGGGCTAGGGACTTGGTTTTCGGAGCTTTGGCTTCACAAAGACCCACAGAACAACGAATCAAAATGTAGGTGAGTCTTAAGCAGTGGTCGTATTGGAAAAATAGAAGAAAGGGTGCTATCAGACTTTTAAGCTATATAGTCCCCCCCCCTCAAACTATATAACTCGTATACTGTAAAATATTATTAGTGGGGGAGCTGTCAAAATATTTCAAAATAGTAGAAGAGCTCCGTCTCCCTGCGTATCCCTCAATTCGAGAACTGGTCTTAAGTAGGTTTTGAGTACCTACGTACATTTTAAAACTCATTAACATATTACATACAGTTTTTAGTATAATATGTAATCGGACGAAAGATGGATTGTCGATGTGACTAGTGAATATACCAAAGAAATAAAATAATTTATATGAGACACAATGATCATGTTGTACTATTGAGTATCGGTACGTACATACAGTTTTAAATAAAAATTTACTTTCCATATTATATTATAATGTACGACAAAATGTAATATGTTTTTTTTTAAATATAGGTATTAAAATATAGCCGATTCGGGGATTTTAGCTGGATGAAACTATGGTGAAGGGGACAAAAATACAAATTCAGTTGGATACGTAGTTTATAACGCGATTGCCGGCGAAACCATCTAGGAGTCGAGGAATCCTCTACTACATGCACCCCATAAAAACGCTTACCGCACGGCCTACATTACTCTATTTTCCGTCGGGTGTGGCGGAATCGCGCATAAACTGGACGTGAAAAAAATCACGAAACATTCGCATAATAGTATTGCATAATCGAATTGCACCGTGAACGGCCTCGGGAAATGGTGAAGGAATAAAAATGGAATATTTTCAATGGTATTATGGCAGAAAGAAAAAGACCTAGCGTTATAGACAATAGTATTACGTAGGTAATGTAAAATTCATGTGGAATCTAAAGTACCATTTTTACCTTTTTTCACTCATTATTATTAGTAGGATGAATTGGAGGTTTCTGGACTTTCTATAAGTCCACATATACAAGCTAAAATG
Source organism: Pemphigus obesinymphae (assembly GCA_025469235.1). NCBI lineage: Eukaryota > Metazoa > Arthropoda > Insecta > Hemiptera > Aphididae > Pemphigus > Pemphigus obesinymphae. Next base: position 6,983 of record JAIPRL010012237.1, on the reverse strand, counting down.
CTGGCGTACCTCCTATACCCCGATTTTATTCCTTTTTTTTTTATCATCATAAAGGTACTTACTATATAACCTATCATATATCCTTATCATGTATTTTAATAATACATCATCAAAAATATGATAGCTCCATATACCTATACCACATCATACTATACCGTTAGTATAATGTTCATAGTACGAATCAACTCGACGCCACCAACACAACGATCCTCGTTTGTACGAAGCCGTTCCAACATTAATGATATTTCAAATGGAGAGGATATTTTATGAAAGCCCTCTCACGTCGGAATTTCAAATTTTTTTTTTTAACTTATTTGTTGTGCTAATTTTGTTATAGATTGTACCGTTTTTTTCTATCATTACTCAAATTTCAAAGTTATTAATTTCTCAAAGGGGGAGTATTATTAATTGGGTCAACTATATTAAAATTTCGATATTTTTTTTTATTCAGCGCATTTGCTTATGCTTTCTTAGTGCTGTATTGTACCATTGTCCTCATCGTTAGTGATGCCTTCATTTACAAAGTTATAGAATTTTTGAAACGAGGTACGGCATAATTAGTTGATATAGTTTTAACAAATAAGAAAGAGGTATGCAAATTTTAAAATTATGGAAAAAATGAAGTGTATAAATAGTTTTCTTTTAAATATTTCACAAAAATGTTTTATATTTCCCGAGATATGTACACATAATATAGTCTGTCTCGTGAAAATCACTCTGTATACATTTTTCTTTACAGAGAAATATAAATAAATAATAAAAATGATACTGACATTTTAAATTAATATTAGATAATAATTTTTCTTCGAAAATAGTAAAATTTCCTATAAGATTCCATTAAAAATATGGGAAACTCGATTATAAGGAATTAAATATAGGCAATTTTTTTTATCAAATTTTCGAAAATTAGATATTAATATTCAAAACAATTTTTAAAGATATTTTTAATGCAATTTATGAACATGAAATCTTTAACTATGGTTGACGTGGAGTTCAATTTTATTTGAATTTGATTAAAAATATCATCTTTGATATATATCTTTGATAAAAAAATCAAAAAATTTTAAATTTATGAAATGAAAATAAAAATATTTGACTAGAAAAACTCCACTCTTAGGAATAGTAAATAATCTGATTAGTAATAAATTGTCCAATTAATAGTCTATAATTTATATAATATATTCCTCTAATAATAGTATAATATACATAACTTCTAAGAGAATTTGAAAAATAAAATTCAAAAACAATTTTAAAATGAAAATTGTAACAATGATGAAAATTTACAATGGCGTACCGTATTTGAGTTAATAAATATCATAATATAAAAAATATATATATATATATAAATAATATAATAAATATCAATATTGTGGGTTTTCTTTAAGATGCCTCCACATCGTTTAGAAAATTCTATGACTGAGGAATATGGACAGTTTTAACAATGGAGAGAACGGCACTAAACCATACTAACGTAACACAAATAAATACGATGAAAAAGTTTAAAATGTCTCAAAGAAAGCCTGTCATAAAGTTTTCTTCTCCACATTTAAATGGAAATAACTTTTAAAAGGCTTATACACAAACAATATGACAATACGAATTAAAAAGCACAAATGTGCACAAACGAATGACAATATTTTTCTATCAAACATCAAATATAATATTAAATCTGAATACAGTAAAATTACTTACCTATACTATATTCAACTATTATTCTGAAAATATTATGTAAATAAATTGTAATGTGAACTAAAATAAACAATGTGTCCGTAAATCCTGAATTGGGTCCTGGTACAAACTTATTCATTTAGACCGATTACTTCTTTGTATAAATAATATTTATTATGTTATTATAGATATTATTGTGATCGCTTAGTGTTAAAATTATTTAGATCTATATGATAAAAACTGTAACATGTGTATTAGTTTTTACATAATATAAATGATAAACTATTGATAAACATTTTAATTAAAAAAAAAATAATAATAAGAGATTTATATTATAGACTACAGGCATATTGAAAAAAATGAATATATGAATATTATGTTAATGTTGACCCTATTTTCCTCAGTCAAAATTTTTGATTACAATAAATTGTTTTTTAGTATTTATAATATGTTACCTTATTTATAATGTTTGTATTAAACTCCTGTGTACCTACTGTACATTTTGGCATAGCCGATTTTGTAATATAAAAATAACCCATATGATTCGATCTGAATATTAAAAAATTACCGCTGCTATTGTCTGATTTTGAGCGAAATGGAAAATTTATTTCACTATGATGTATTATTCTGTTTAATTTATTTAGTTACGTAGCAATTTTCCCGATAACGTTACCTATTATTCTGAAAGTTTCAATAAAATTGACTAGGAACTTATAGTAGATTATTCCTAAACATTTTTTGATTGACTAGAATTATCTCGAAATGTTTTTTGGCAACCAGTTTATTTAAATACTTGATATTATCTTAAATAGTATTGTATAATATCGCTTATCTAATTGTGCCCATACTCTGTAAGCGTACTCATGCAGTCATAAATAGTGGACCTATTGAATTTTTAAAATTTTGAAGTTATTTAAAAAAGGTTTTCAAGTTCTATCCTCATAGTTTAATTACGCAGTAAATCAGTAATGTTATTACTTATTATATTCCACATAATACATGATAGGCTTAAAAATTTAAATAAGAAAATGTTGACTTCTACTACTATCGACACGGAGCTAAGAACAATACATTATCTAATTACAAGAAACAAACATGACGCACCAATCTCCTATCTAGATATATTCGACAACCTTTATGACTTAAAAAATTCAGCCATAAAAGACGGTTACGAATTCATAGCTTTATCTCGCACAAACTTAACAAATAATCAATTACAATGGGAAATAATAGAAAACATGATTTACGAAATTTTCGACAAAAGTGAAATAAACTTACTAATAGGTAACTCTAACGAAAAAAAGGGAAAATAAAAGTAATATAATTTCTAATATAAAAAACACATTTAATCACCATAAAACAACCAAAAAATAATAATTCAATGGACTACCCACAATTTATTCAAATATTTTCCAAATATCATATGGGAGAGAGTGTATTATCCGATGGAAATTGCGGTTTATACACCTTGACCAATGCAATAAATGACAATAAAACAAAAAAAGTCGTAACACTAGCCAATTTATTACAATTATTAAAATTCAATGAATATCCCAATTATTGGTGGTACGACGATTAATTAGCCAGTACCTATAGCTAATCACTATGACTTCGATACCTATATATTTTCCGATAAATCGAAACACGGATATGTTCACGGATCCGGATTTAGACCACCTATAGTTTTATACCAACTAAATAACGGAACTCATTGGTGTCCAGAAACATTTATAAAAAATAATAAAAAACAAAAAAAATTCCTATTAAAATAATACACACAGAAAATTTAATTTTTATCGAGCACATAAAAAATAGGTGCAAACTAGAACTAAACATAAACAAATCAAATATCGACTCACAAATCTAAACTATAAATACTATACATAGCATAAACACAGTAGATACAGACAAAGAACAAATATTTGACCAAGAAGGAACGCCAATCTGTATATCAGAACATTTAACACCCGAACAACATGGCAAAACTATACAATTTATAAAAAAATTTATTCATATATTTTCCACCGATACAACAAAAATCAAACCAGCCAAGGTAGAACCATGTCAAATAAAAATCAAACCAAACTCTAAAGAACCAAAATTCAATCCACCACATAGGATTTCTCCCACACAGCGACAAGAATTAAAAATCCAACTAGACAAACTATTAGAAGCTTATATAGTAAAACACACAAAATCAAATTTTGTCTCACCAGCTTTTCTTGTTCGAAAAAAGGATAAAAATTCATACAGGCTGGTAGTATCATATTTTCTTCTTCTTCTCCTTCGCCTTCTCTCCCAACTATTTGGGGTCGGCCAAATATAAAGAATTAAATAATATAATACAACCAGACCAATATCCATTACCTAGGACTATAGATCTATTTTGTATTTAGAGGGTTCGAAATTTTTTACGTCATTAGACTTAAATAGTGGCTTCTTTCAAATTCCAGTAAGAGAACAAGATCAATACATGTTAGCATTTAGGACTGTACATGGATTAATGACTTTCACGAGATTACCGCAAGGATTCAAAAACTCAAGTGCCATATTCCAAAGAGAATTAAATAAAGCATTTTCTCAATATCTATACAACTCAGTCATAATATTTATTGATGACTTAGTAACATTTGGTTACAATTTTCAATCAGCATTACAGAATTTACGAAAAGTTTTCGAAACTTTAGATCAATTTGGATTCTCATTAAAAACCACCAAATTCACGATATTTGCGAAAAATATAGAATTACTAGACCACCAAATTTCAGAAGGCTTAAAACCCCTCGATGGAATAATAGCAATAACCTCGAGCAATAACCAACTTCGAACCACCGAAAACTCCAAACAAGTTCGCAGCTTTCTAGGACTCTGTAGTTATTATAGACGTCTGGTAAAAAACTTTTCACACATAGCTAATCCGCTATTTACATTAACAAAAAACGATAATGTTAAACAAATAATTTCGAATAATGAACACGAGGAAGATTTTACCAAGTTAAAACAAATTTTAACATCTGAACCAGTAATCGCCCACTTTTCTGATAACAAAGATGTCTATCTAACGGTAGATGCATTGATATCCGGTCTTGGTGCTATTCTCGAACAATATGACAATACAAAAAAATTAAAACCTATAGGATATGCTTCTAGAAAAGTTTTAGATTTGGAAAAAACCTACTCATCTACAACATTAGAATTACTAGGATTGGTTTTCGGAATTACCTATTTCAGAGAGTTTCTTTGGGGACGAAAATTTACTGTATATTCAGATAATATAAGTTTACAATATTATAAAAATCTGAATATACGTTCTGCTCGTACAGCAAGACTTACATTAAAAATACCTACTTGATTTTGACTTTACAATAATATACAGAGCAGGGAAAGAAAATAAAGTAGCTGACTGTCTATCTAGAAAACACGTAATAAACATCATAGACGCGGTCATTTTCCAACATTATTCCGAAACAAACGAACACGAAATAATTCAGAACATTGATATTAATAATCATTCCAATATTGATATAATACACAGTCAACAAAACGACCCATTCTGCACAGAAATTACGAAAGCTATAGATAAATAACCTACGACCAACAGGTTTATCAGATTATCTAGACAATTTACAATAATTAACAAAATATTATACTTAAAACGATTTATACCTATACAAAACATAGATAACGCAATTGTGATACCCAAAAGTTTTATAAAAAGTTTTAATATAAAATATATAGTTATATGCACCAATATACTGAAAATAATAACTACCACAATAATTACTAAGAAGTCGATAAACTAATATGTATCTCATCGAAACAGTGTTCCAAAATCTATTTATTCCGGAGTCCTAGCGAAATAAAAATAAATTGATTTTGAAAAAAAATATTTATTTAGATTCCGTAATAAATAAATGAAAAAAAAACGTAGAATGAAAATATATAAGCCCACTATATAGGTTATTGTGACATTTTACATCAATGTAATTAAATATCTGTAATTTGATTCCTTATAAATTATAAGCAATAGCTATGGTAATTTTGAAAATTATTCTTTCAATGTATTGCATAAATTTTGACGATGAATCAAATATATCTGCATATTATTGAAATAATGTACTGAGCGTAATTTAAAACTTGTCAAATGTATTTTAGTCTAGTCGAGTGTGTATTTCGAAATATGATCATGCTTAATTTTCGATTATTACCATTATTACTTACGGTAAACCTGCCATTCTATGTAAAATCAATAGATTAATTAAGGTACAAACCATAATTATTGAATAGGTAGGTATAATTAAACTTATTAAATTTAAGTAATTTCTTAGAGGGTGTATTTTGTAATATGATCAAGTTTATTTTTCGATTATTAGTACCATTATTACTTACGGATAGAAAGGGCAGACTCTGTAAAATTAATATATTTATTAAGGTACATTAATACACAAGTATATTATAAAATTAAACAATATTAATAAATATAGGTAAAATTAATATGTATTATTGAATATGATTATATGGAATAACTAATTTTAACTGTAGGACATCACCAGGTTAACAATGAATAATATATATATATATATATATATATATATTTAAAATAAAAGATATAATAATAAAATAGCCTATGATGAATTACGGTTGAACTTCTTTCTTACTCATAATTTTTATTGAATTCTCTCAGCATATATTTTGTTTAATAGGTATATTCTATTTATTTAACCTCATAATTATTTGTATTTGTTTATACTAAAGATTGAAAATTTGAAAATTTTTATTTCAATTTAGCTTGAGATACATGATTTTTTCTGAATTTTTTTTTACAAAGCAATTCATAAAAATACTTTGATTTTAATTTAAATTATTATTTTAATTCAGTTTTTAGATTCAAATTCTCCGAGGGTAGATTTATATAGTGTTTGGATACTTATAAATAATATAACTACTTTTCTATATAGATTTTTTCAAAAGAAATTAAGAAGACCGAATTTGATCAAAAATTATATTTTGGTACTCCTGAATTATATTAGATATTTTAACAATGGAAAAACTGATCTCCTATATGATGTATGGAATGTTAAATTATGAATACGATTAGCAAGGATAAGTACAAACGATGTTAATAATTTATAACCTATTTTATAAAAAAAAACATCTTGTATAAATTTCAAACAAATTTTTAATTAAATATTTATTTATTTATTTATTTATTTATTTATTTATTTACGCCCCAACAGGCAATTTTTTACATAGATTAATGAGATATATATAAACTATACAACTTAAATTAAATAAAATTAAAAATTAACTATTAT
>JAIPRL010012236.1:0-12307 GCA_025469235.1 Pemphigus obesinymphae | reverse complement strand
ATACCAAGAAAAAAAATGTAATAAATAACGTATTTAATTCATTAATTTTTATTTTATTTAAAAGCAAGACTTGCAAAGGTCTTGCAGTCAAGTCTTGGTCTTGCATTATAAGTCTTGGTCTCGGTCTTGGTCTTGCATAAATCTTTATTTCATTCTTGCTATAAAATAGTAAAATCTTGGTCTTGGTCTTGCTAGCTCTAGTACAGTCTTGGTCTTGACTGCAAGGCTGCAAGACCAAGATCGAATTTGTCCATCACTAGTTTCAAGTAGGTATCATTAAATTGTATACGTTCGTGCGTGCAGCGAATTTTTTAATTTTTTGCATTTAAACGTATATACATGATAAGAGAATATTTTCCGTTCAAGTGTACGCCTATATTTGAACACTATATTAAATGATTTTATTAATGCGTTTACATCATTTTTCCGTAACGTTTTACACGCAACGTATTTTCCAATGCATATAGCTGCAAATATAACTAAAATATACATACAATTCCGTTTCTCCGGTCATATTTCGACGCAAAAACACTCGTCTTATAGTTTCAAATATTAAAATGAATATTTTTTATAATTTTTCTATAAACATCAAAAACTAAACTCTGTTTATAAAAAAAATTAATCTAACTAGGTAACGTAACCCAATATTGTGTTTACACAAGGGTATCCATATGTTTTCCTTTCATTCGAGTTACATAAATTTCGTTTTATGATTATGAATTACCATACGCAATATTCTATTAATACACTACAACACATAAGATGAGTATCGTATCGAGTCTTGAAATTTTTTTTTAATCCATAATAAAACAATTTTAGTTTATTATTACATTTTTTCAGTGAAATTTTTTAAGCCCAATAAGATTGAATAATTTTTTTAAACATTATATCGTTGAAATAATTACGATTAGTGCTGGGAAGTTAATGCTACTTTTGACTTTCAATATTTTTAGAAATATTGATGCTTTTCTAACTAAAAACGGGTTTTGAGCGCATGTGAAATACAAACTTATTATTATTACAATAATAATTCATTTTTATTTTACATTTTGTTTTATTTATTCACTTTTTTGAGTTTAGTACATATTTTAGGTCATTTTTTTATTTTCTAAATAGTTTTCAAAAGCCTAACGAAAAACTACCTATTATAAGGGAAATTATCACGAAAGTGTTATAAATTACAAAATAACAAATAAACTAGCCATGGTTACCGACTATATAGGTAATATATAATATTTTTAACTACCAAAAAAGATCGACAATTATTATGAATTGGAGAATAAATATGCCAGAAACTTGAAATTTACATCAAATATTTACTAAGCGCCTAACCTAACTAACGACATTTTTTTAGCCATATAAATGTTAATTGTAATACTTATGTTTTATACACCAAAACTTCTTTCAGAATTGTTTTATCCAAATAAATGATCTATCATTATTCATTGCTTTCATTTTTAATATATCCACCACCAGTATCCTACCAAACGAGCAAAGTACTTCTACCCCCTATCGACCGGCTTTTTTGTATTCTTCTTTTCGCACAATTTATTACTTACATCACGTATTTATTTTAAATTGTTGATGATTTTTTTGTATTTTATTTTTTATATCGTAAAATATATACATTTTCTTCTTCTTCGAGCCCAAGAGTTGTAGGCGCCAAATAGTGATTTGCCACTTGTTTCTATTCTCTATTACATTCTTCCACATGATCACATCCAATGCTCTTAAATCACACTTCATAAACCCATATATTTTCGAATCTTCCACGAGGTCTCTTTCCCTATAGTTTTAATTCAAATTTTAATCTTAGGAGTTTGTTTTCCTCTTCTTTCTTTCTATTTTAGCCAATGAATTCTTCGACTTTTCATAAGTACTATAAAACTGCAACTATATAATCACATATGTCCAACATATCTTGTAGTCGTCTGGTCTGCGGGTAGAAACATTTTCTGTTATATCTCCTCCGGCAGCTATCCATGACTGGATGAAAAACAGAACCACTCATTTACACATTGTTCTCAAGCAAATAAATAATTTATTATTTTTTATTTAAACTATACATTTTCCGTATATTTTATATTTCTTCTTCTCCTTGGCTTTCTATGAGCCGTTAAGGTCCATTTCCACAATTACTAAATGTCTCCATTGTCATTTGCTAAATCTTCTTCATTTTCTACTACTAACAGTGATGGAGTGATGGGTCTTGAGTGATTCTAACTATCCATCATTGCCTAGGTCGTCCTCTTTGTCGTTTTGTGTCCGGTTTCCATCTTTTGGCCAAACCAATGGGACCTTCTGAACTCCATACATGTCCGGCTCAGCTTGGCCTACTGTATAGTTTTTCTATTTCTTTGTTCTTTCTTATCTCGTATTCACCTTGGATGTTTCTTTTTGGTCCAAATATCCTTCTAAGGATCTTTCGTTCGAATATAGCTAATTTATTTTTTATCATTCTTTGTTGTTGCCCGTGCATCACATACATATTATATGGCTATTAGTCTCACCAGTACTTTTTATAGTGTTATTTTGTCCTCTACAACAGAAGCTTTGACTTAAATATGGTTATTAGTTTAAAACAGCATCTATTTGCTGCCATAAATCTTAGTTTCAATATTCTTCTGGGCTGTTGGCCTTCTCATTAATGTTTACTCCTAAGCATTTTAAATTTGTCACCCTTTCAAAACAATAATTATCTGCAACCAAGTGTTTTGTTTTTCGATTATGTCTTGTGACTATCATATACTTTGTTTTCTCCTCGTTTACCGTGAATCAAATTTTTTCACTTTTTTCCATCAATTTTCACGTAATTCTCTTTAAATCATCTTCATTCTCATCCATTATTATTACAGCCGCGTATGCTGCTACTGCAAGTTCCTGGTGGTTTCCCATTCCAATTCCTGTCACATCCGACTGGGTCTTTCTCATGACTGATTCTAAAGCTATATTAAAAATAGGTCAAAATAAGACATCTCCCTGTCTTAGTCCTGTCATAATATTGAATTATTTTGATTCCTCCCCTCCGTACTTTACTTTGCAATTTGACTCACTTAAACATGCTTGAATCATACTTACGATATTTCCCTATTCACTGAATCGCATACTGTCTTCAAATCTACAAATAGGGTATGCACGTATTTGTCAAACTCAGTTATCTATTTGATGACACGAACCTGGTCCAGCGTAGATTTACATTTCATGAATCCTGCTTGATAACCTCCAATGATTTATTTAATATATGGCTTCAATCTATTGAGTAAAAGGTTTAATAGTACCTTATACGAAATACTGAGCAACGAAATTCTTCCGTAATTATTACAGTATATGGTGTGATCTTTTTAAAATACCAGGCATAAAATAGAAGTGCGCCAAGCTGTTGATATTTCCTCTTGTTCCCAGATTTTATTGATTAGATTATTATGTATTTGCTTTATCAAACGCTTTCCTCGGTTCCTAAGGCATTCCGGTGATACATCATTTGCTCCAAGTGCTTTCACATTCTTAAGCATTTCTAGTCCAGTTTCCATTTTATTGACATCGATGGATATTCAATAATTTGTTCGACCGTATCATATTTTTCCACTGTATTACGTATATTACGTTATACTTATGTGGTTATTTTCTTCGCATTTTTCAAATTTTTAATCGTTATTTTTCGTTTCGTTTTAATGGTATTCAAAGTATATCTATTGTATATGTTATTGACAAATTTTCGAGGTCATCATAGTTGATATTTTTACAAGTCGTTTACTAACAATTTTTTTCTTTTTTTAGGTCATCCACTTTCCCGAGTAGCCCCGATTATTATGATTAATGGTCGTTCGTTATATATTTTTTACGAGATTCGACGAAACATCGTAGTTATTATACTGTAAAATATTTTCTTGTTTGATTTTATAACGAGAAAATATTATGATAAAATATTCAAATCGAAAACGTATAGTCATAAATAACGACCACGGGACGTACAAGTAGCTTTATTCGAATCATATATTATATTATGCGGTGTGTATAGTATTAGCTGGTAACACACTCCCGTTTTGCGGATCACTCGGGCGAACGCCTAATACACATCACCGCAGTTCGTGGAATATAGTCTTTCGCGTAGGAAAAACCGATTATAAAATATATTAATATCGTCGAATTGGCCATTTTGTGAGCATTATATTTACACAGGTATACGTGCATAAATCATCGGACAATTTTTTTTTTTTTTTATTCTAAACGAGCGTATTCCTTAATTAAAAAAGAGAGTGCGAATTAAAATACGGGTAAATAAAAAAAAAAAACAGCGTTCGCGTACGCTATTTTATATTATCGTATACGTATATTTTTGTGCGGCGTGGGACGAATTTGACGACCGCGGAAAAGACGTCGAGACCGACAAACGGATAAATTAGGTATCGTGAAACATGCGTGAAAACCGCAAAGATCAATAATAATAATAATAATAATAATAATTTATAATAATTATAATAATAATAATAATAATAATAATATTAATATTATTATTAATATTGATCTCGTGTGTGCGACGTACGAGGGAAAGTCAGTATTAATACAACGTGAAAATACTCGAAAAACGTGATGACGCCTTCGAGTTGACCACAACATGATAATTGACTATGTATTCGTGTATTTCGTGGGCGTGTTTGGATTTCGATTATTTTATGGAAAACAGTTTTATCCCAATCATTATCATCTATACGGGATCGCAATTACGTACACGTATAATTATAAATGCATATTGTTCGTTTTGTACGACGAAAAAAACAAATAAGCGAACCGTTGTATTTTTATTATTACGCGATAATAACGCACCTATATTGTAATAACGCATACGATAATAATGATATGTTGATTGTAGTCGAAATATCCAAACAACTACGCAACAATAATAATATTGTTGTACGAGAGATATCCATCCGGCCGAGTCGTAGCAGTTTATTCTATACCTACTTAATATTTGTGTTCAAAAATAATAGAAAATTAAATGATTTTTTTCACGTAGGCAATAATATATCTACTAATATCGTATTATTATTTACCGATAATATTATAATTGTGTAGATGCGATCTCTAGGCACGCATGTATGGGTAATGATTAAAATATTAAAACCTATATATGAGACATTAGTTCGATGATTTTATTTTATTTTATCGTAATAAACGGGTTTATACTTTTTTTGTTTTTTCTGACGAATTTCCAACGATTTTCAGAACTAATTAAAAACTAAAATCAATACTAAAAAATTAATTGGATGCAAATTAACGATCGAGAGAGGGATCCTAATTGACATACTAATGCCTAAAATAGGATCACGTTTTTCATATATTCGTAGTTATTTGAAAAAAAAAAAAAAAAAAAACAAGGTATAATGAAATGGACGAACGGTCTTAAAGTTGACCGTGGAAAGTGAGTCGGGAGAATTTTCTTCGCCAGACAACAATCTGCGGACGATAGTATTGCGCACTAATAAAATATCAATTTTTTTGTCCATCGTAGTGATTGGACGAATGATAGTCTATACTTTTCGACAATATAGTTCTATAAAGATTTCGAAAAATGATTTCAATTTGTCAAGGGTCTTCGTTTCACGTCTTTTCTTAAAGAGTTTTGGATAGGTGATTTTTATATTGTTGTTGTGTGAGATATAAACCGTCGTCAGTGCGATTGTGCATTGGTCGTTGTTGCATTGCATTCTGAGCGAAACACGGTGTAGTATTGTGTTCTGATTAATTACATTTTTTACGTGATTTCCGGTAGTTTTCCTTTGCGCTTAAAAACTATCGAGAAAATTGAAAATTAACCTTCTCTTGATACCAACTACAGCACGTTTTCTGTCAAAACGATTTTTTGACCAGAAAAATCCTACTCGATTTCTTCTGCTCAAAAATGTACATAGACAGCATATATAGGTACAAGAAAACCAATTAAAGTTCAACATTTTATAAAAATTACTGACAAGTCATCCAAAAGTTTGTACATTTTTACGACGTAAATATAATGTTATAGTAAATATTTTATGTAAGTTTTAAGTTACTAGCATTTAGATTTTCCAATTTATAACCATTTTGGTAATTTTTGCTATTTTCCTTTACGAAATCGAAAAATGGCCAAGTAGAATTAGTTTTATATCAGAAATCTCTCTATACTCAAAAACTCCTATTCAACTCTTATTCTACCCGAAAATATGGATAGGTGCATATAAGTACTTATAAATATACCTATATATATATTATTATATATTATTTTCCAAAAACAATATATAGAAACTAAATAGATTTAAACAAAATTATCTCAATAAAGTACCTACATTTATAATGAATTTCCTGTCAGAAACCTCTTTATCCGAAAATTCTTTATTCCTGAAAAAGCGTATACACTATATAGGTACATGCTTGAATTTTTTAAAAAATATATAATATCATTGTAAAACCAATTAGGTACCATTCGTTGCCACGCACAAAATCTAAAATTGATACTTATAATAAGAATTCCTATATGGAAAAAGATAAAAATTATGCAAGTATATATAGTACTATAGGAAAGTACTAAGGGTTTTTGATTACATATATATATATTATATATATATGGTAAAACGAAAAGTTTATAAAATAATTTTTTTCAAAACGTTAATATACTGTCCGAAATATCGAATGTTATGTGTTTAAACATTATATTTTATCACTTAGTGTAATATAATATAGTGTTGGAATTTTGAGTAATTTTAATTATTGTACACGTACCTATAGCCTGCGAGAAAAATTGGAAAAACGTGTTTAATCTATTACGTAAAACTATATAAAACGTTTTTAACACATAATGGGTGGCCTATAATATATATATATATATTATAAAAAACGAAAAATAATATTAATATTATAAAAAAGTAATAATTACACGTCGAAACAGAGGAGTACCTACCTATAATGACTACTGTTAAAGACCTCGATTAACGTGTTTTAAGGAGTTCGGACCGAGCCACCGAGAACGAAACCCCTCATTATAAAAGATAATTATCGCGTATTTAAAATCCTTGTAGACCTTAGTAACCGCGGTTGCAGCGTCGGCGTCTTTGCAATGTGCACAGTTATATAGTATATTAAATTATTACACGCACCCACTGGTCTCGTACGAAATACTTTTAAGTATATTATAAAAAAAAAAAAAAACAAAAAGTACCTAATGAAAGTGTTCGTTCAAAAAACGTGTTTAAAATACTTTATTGCATATATGTACCTACTACTCGTGTATTACATTTTAATGTATAATATTAAAAGTTCAAGAGGACGTGGTTTTCAGTGGTAAAAATATGTTTACGCGAAACGGGAAAAACGGATTTTAAAGTCAAAAAATACCTATGTGATATAATAAAGTCGATAGAGAACAAAATTTCGGAATAAATCTCTCGTTTGGGATACAGGCAAACCGTATATAATTTTGAACTGTATACTTCACTATATTGCGTATTTACTTGACTTTTTAATTTGTAGGTTTCTAAACATTAGTTATACGTCCTCGTTGTATCTGTCCGTCAGTCCGTCTGCCCGTACTTACCATAAATAGTTACCGAGAAACATTGTTGATTTTTATTTTATTCATAACATCAAAAAAAAAAAAACGAAATAAATTTTCCGAAAATACTATCAGTTTGCTGGAAAAACTAAAACAGAGACAATCATTCCGTTAAAAAACTGCATTTGAAACCCAGAATTTAGCATGTTCCCATAGTGTGTTTTCTTATAACGGCTTAATGTTGGTTTACGCAGTGCTCGGATTGGGGGGGAGGTTGCAGAGGGTCGTGATGCACAAAACAAAATTAAGACCAAGACCAATGCAGTCTTGACGTGGGTCTTGATCTTGTTGACTCAATCTTGGTATGGTTCTTGGTCTTTTTGACACAGTAGAAGTCAGACTTGATCTTGGTCTTGCAAATTCTTACAGACTTGGTTTTTTTTAAAAAAAAACAAATTTATAAATAAATAAACAAGGGCGGATACAGGTGAAGAAATAGGGAGAATTCCCCCCCCCCGTTCCCAAAACGGAAGTAAAACGGCATAAAAAAATAGGTTTTTTTCCTTTGCTTGTTACTAATAAATTTCCCTTCCCACTCTGAACCTCTGTATCCAATATGGTAGGTATATATAGGTATAATATCTATAATATATCTGTTTTTGCAGGAAATGAAAAATAATTTATCTTAGTTACATATATAGGTATTATAATTGTATTGTAAATTGTAATTAAAATATAATGATAATAAAATAAGAAATATGTTTTTACTCTCATTTGAATTAGTTTTTATCACGAAAACAAATTGGGCTTGTTAAATTATTATTTTTTATTAAATCGGAACAAGACAATCACTGTAGGTACACGATGGCGATGACAGTCGACGATATTGATTAGGAAAAAAAATAGTGTAGGTACCTGTGCAGTTGACTATTTTCGATAACACCGAACATTCAAGTAGTAGTAGAAAATCTGTTTACCCATAGGTATACTCGATAGACGATAATCTGTTCCGAAAATATTATTACAGGATAGAAAAATTTGAAGATTCGGTGTGGAATTGTAAATAGTGTACCTATACCAAGTAAAAAATGCATTTAACTCATTAATTTTCATTTTATTTAAAAGACCTGCAAGAGACTTGCAGTCAAGTCTTGGTCTTGGTGTTGCATA
The DNA here is from genome assembly GCA_025469235.1 of Pemphigus obesinymphae. Lineage (NCBI taxonomy): Eukaryota > Metazoa > Arthropoda > Insecta > Hemiptera > Aphididae > Pemphigus > Pemphigus obesinymphae. The sequence goes on along the minus strand of JAIPRL010012236.1, from coordinate 3,615 downwards.
CAATTTTCATTTCAGTCTTGCTATGCAATAGTAAAATCTTGGTCATGGTCTTGTTAGCTCTAGTACAGTCAACCCGTTCTCCCCATTACTTCAGTTTTTTTTTTCATTTCGGAGCGGTTTGATTGATGTTAAACTCACAGCGGGAGAACATGATGTTAGGAACATCCCTAACAGTTTCATTTCCATAGTATTCTATATGACTCATATGATAACACGTAATATAAAGACAATAAACGTATATTTATTGTATCTGTGTAATAATAGACGCGTGTTCGTGATTAACCTGGTTATGTTATTTTGTCTTATATCCATAACCGATCATAATAACCATTCCATTTGATTGGTTATAAATTTATTATAACCAAAACTCGTTGTTTATAAAATTCAGTAACCGAATTAAATTTGGTCAATCGCGAAAACACGCCTATTACGAAATGTGTGTTGAGTACTAAACAGCTGATTTCAAGGGCCATAACCAAAACCTACAGAACAAAGGAAAATATCCACCGGTCGATTCTATAGTATTCTATGGCACAGTCAGTGACCATTTTCTTTTTCTGCTTATTTATATTATAAAGACGTATTTTGCGGGCACCAAAATTTTGTTGTGCGCCTAGAACAACGAAATTATAAATACGCCACTGCAGGGTACAGTCTTGGTCTGGGCGTTGTTCTTGCATTTTCACAAGACCAAGGCCCAAGACCGAATTCGCCCATCACTAGCAAGGGGGACAGAGCTCCTCTACTATATTATAATATTTTGAGAACATCCTTACTGATTATGTTTTTTTTATAGTATACGCGAATTAGGTACATGGTTTGAGAAAACGCTCGTTTATTGAAAGCCCGAGAGCATCTCCCTTCTTCTGTTTTTTTCCAATTCGAACACTGTGTCTACGACGATAAGGATATGGGATCCGTATATATTTTTGGAAGCAACTAGTACGTATGCTCCGATCTCGCAAACTCATCTCGCGGTCCACTCCTCGGCTATTCAGAGGGTGGTGGGGTGTCTCACCCCCCCCCCTCAACTTAAGCAGTTAACCCTGAGGTTTCCGGGGGTTTTGCTGTTCCAGCCCTGTTCGACACGTTTTATTAGCGCTGTGCGCTATGCAAGAGAACAGCAGGCTTCTGGCCCGCCACGGCGGAGTCGCCTCTCCGCGGCGGCCCAGCGTCGACATTAGTGATGGGCAAATTCGGTCTTGGTCTTGCAAAAATGCAAAACCAAGACCAAGGCCAAGACTGTACTAGAGCTAGCAAGACCAAGACCAAGATTTTACTATTTCATAGCAAGACTGAAATAAAAATTTATGCAAGACCAAGACCGAGACCAAGACTTATAATGCAAGACCAAGACCAAGACCAAAACCAAGACTTGACTGCAAGACTCTTGCAAGTCTTGCTTTTAAATAAAATAAAAATTAATGAATTAAATACGTTATTTATTACATTTTTTTTCTTAGTATACATTATTTATAATTCCACACCAAATTTACAGATTTCTCGTAATGCAATCATCAATATCCTAATGTAATATTTTCAGAAATGATTATCGTTTATCGAATATATGGGTAAACAGATATTCTACTATTTCTTAAAAGTTCGGTGTTATCGAAAACAGTAAACTATACAGATACCTACCTAATTATTTTTTATGAACGGAGGGGGGAATTACCTCCATTACTCCCTGTATCCCCCCTTGTGTAGGTATAAATAAATTATTTATTCTTATTTATAACTTTAGTAAAAAAAAATCAAGGCTGCAAGAATTTTGCAAGACCAAGACCAAGACCAAGACTGACTTCTACTGAGTCAACAAGACCAAGACCAAGACCAAGACTGAGTCAACACAACCAAGACCAAGACCAAGACTGAGTAGACAAGACCAAGACCAAGACCAAGACTGCCATGGTCTTGGTCTTGGTCTTGCTTTGTGCATCACTAGTCGACATATGGAGACGAACACCAGCCCGTCCCTGAAGGCACGGACCGTACCGAATTAACCGACGGGGTCTCACACCCCCGCCCGTTACTTACGACTCCGGTCGGAAGGGAGTCTATCCTACTCCTGTTTGGTCACAGGCAACCTTCGGTGTTTTGCCGGTAAAGCGGTTCAATACTCCGGGTGGGCGGCCCGCGCAAAGAGTTACGCCTGCGCGACCCTAACACCGTAGGATTTTCACCCAGCCAGGCCTGGCTTATAAACCACATAGTAGCTACTGCCACCTAGGAGCCAAAACCCCCTTCCCCCGAACAGGGTCACCCCGGATTGGGGTTAGGTCAGGTATCTACCCGGCTTTGCGCCGTTGTGCATGGCCAATAGGGCTCCAGACCGTCCCACGGTACCGATCTGCGATCATCGGTAGGATCTTCCGTCATTACCGGTGCGTCGTTGTCCTAGGACTCAGCAGTGGGTGACTGCCATGACTTTCTCGCGTGCGGCTGACCTTTTAACAGACGCTCGTCCGAGAGCGGTGGTCGCTACCCCCTCTGGTCAGGCTTAAGGATTCCAGTTCAGCCCCCACAACTTAAGCAGTCGGCAAATGGTAGAAAAAATCGATGGCCTTTTTTTATTTTATTTTTTTTTTATTTGATTATTCATGTTTTCAATGAAGTATTTTGGAATTTCGCGAAATGGAAAAAAAATTAACTTTTTTTTTGTGAAGAGAAATGTTATATTATCGTTTGCTTTCTCACATTTTCTCACCCAAAATCTTTCGTCCGGACGGCCCTGCTCACGGTTCACCTGCGTTGTACGTGTGTAGTACAGTGCACTACGGCCGTATATAAAATTATTGGATATAATTAGATAATCTCGACACACGAATAGGTATATGGGCGTGTGGACACGCGCGTAATAATGTATATATTTTAATTACCACGCAAAACACGATTTACGATGTCTGTCGTACGCGTATACTATATAGAATATTATTATCACTATATAGTTTAAGTGTGTTTAAGTTTTACCGTTTAAGTGTGTGTGTGTGTGTGGTATTTTACATATTTGCAAGACAAAAATCAACTTCCATTCGTTTCGCAAAACGAAAAAAAAAACAATAAATTTTAAACTAAAATTTATTTATTTTTTTTTTTTACTTTTCTAATATGTATACATATATACCTACCACATTTTTAGCCCAGGGCCGTGAACTCCGCCTCTCGTACCTTGCACACACACACACACACACAGGTATAGGTCCTCGGGGGCTTGGCCGTCGGTCCGTGTAGGATGCCATCGAGCACGACCGCAATCCGCCGCTGCAGATATCGCGTTCGCGAAAACGCGCCGGCGACGGAATAATAAGTCGCGGCGCTATACGTGCCGCGTGTTTCACCGGGAAATATATAATATTATATTATTATAATATTATATTCCCACGCGGATTTCACCGTACGGGCGCCCACAAGAACGACATTCGATCAGCGGAGTGGAAGGGGGAGGCAGGGTGTCATGAAATCAAACACCGTGTAAAGATAAGATATATATATGAATGGGAATTTGTTAAAAGGGACCTATGTGCATTTTTAACAATTTTTCAGGAGACACAAAAAACTGTTTTGCTCTTTATAAATTTGCATTTGAATACCAATTATCATAATTATGATTAAAGC
>JAIPRL010012235.1:0-12307 GCA_025469235.1 Pemphigus obesinymphae | reverse complement strand
ATACATTCATTAATTATACCACAAAATATATGTATGCATTATACATTAATAATTACAATATTTTAAATCTATACAATAATGAAATATGATTACTATGTACAATTGTATACATTTAAATAAAAATATATATTATATATTTATTTACACGCGTAACCTTCCATAAGACTATTAAGAAAAAGTGGACTGGGGGCGAATGGTGGCGGTCCTGTCAAAAAATCTTTGAACTACCAAACTGCCGTAATTTTTAGTACCATTTTGATAGCATTGAAAGATTACACAGCGGCAACACGTTATCTTCTCTACATCGTGTTAGAAACAGAATAGTTTACGAATCCCATGGAAAAAGCAAATTATGTCATGGAGTATAAAAACAAAATACTGCATCCCAAATTTAAAACATAGACATAGAAGTATATAGTTAACCCTGTGGAGGGGGCTAAGAATACCTCCACGGTTTCCTCATGCCTGTCGTAGAAGTCGACTAATTGAGGTTGCGTCAGGTCGACAGCCGGCATAAAACTTGTCAAAAAAGATGAGAAGTCTTAATAAGAATATCGGCGAGTTTTCCCATCTGGCCGACCCCAAATAGTTGGGAGAGAAGGCGAAGGAGAAGAAGAAGAAGACATAGAAGTATATAGTTGTACTACGTCTATCGTTTAAAATGGTTCAAGTGTAATAAATTTAGAGCCGGTATTTCATGTGTGGCTTAAGCTATAACTTTATTAAGCTCGATTGTAGTACTTAAGTGTAGCTTAAATGCCTCTGGATATTTCAATGTATTTAAGTGATACCCTCAACAATTATTCATAATTAATTGTAATAAAATGTGAAAAAAATTTTAAAATATAATTTACAATAAAAATTGCTCAACAAACTAATAATTATTTGGAAAATAAAAAATAAGTGATGGATAAACCATACATTGGGTGTGGTTTAACTTAAGTAAAGCTTAAAGTACCTTAAGTACCACTTAAGTGTTAAGTGCACATTGAAATTCAGATTAATTCATTTAAGCTTAGCTTAGGGTTAAGCTAAAGCTTAAGCCATACATGAAATACTGGACTTTAGTGGTTCAAAATTTCTATAATACTTTCCATAGAGATAAGACCTAAATTATATTAACTTATTGTCAATTAAAAATTAATTAAATTAATTAAATTTTTTTTTACGAAATAAAATTGACAATATTAAATATTTTAATTGTTTAAAAAAATTATTAAGTGAACTCATTGAAGTCAATGATACATGTATTTAAAGGGTATGATTTTTATATATTTCTAAAACAATTATTGGAATTTGGTTTTGGTTTTGTAGTAATGAAATCAAGAAAACATAATGGTAATTTATTCAAAATTCAAATTTTCATTATTTGTTAATATTTTTCAAATTATGAGCCAATAATTAAAAAATTTGTTTGTGAATTATATTGGTAGAAAACACATTTAAATACAGGTTTTCAGTTTTCACATACACTTTGAGATTTGTCAATTAAATTTATGGGTTGCCCATTTAAAAACATGTATGTTATGAGTGTGTAAATGGACCACTTAGAAAACCCAATGATAATTGAATAAATGTAAGTTATTCTTGGTACTTAAAATAAATGATTAAACATAACCATATACTTCTTTTGGTCGCATATAGAATGATCCCCCGACTCATAAAAAAAATAGATTTTCTCTGAATAGTACCTACTAAAAAGCTCAATTGTCCAGCAACAATGGTTACGACTAAATTGAAATATTTTTCAGACTACTCATTTGAAAAGAATTCTAACTGGAGAGTTAAAAAACAGATAGACTAACATTATAATTATTGCTATATGTTATTTTATTACATTTGGTCTTTTTTAAATTTTATAAACAATAAATATAAATAATTATAATAACTATTGTGAGTAGAAATTATGGAATATTCATGTTTGCCATTAAAATTTTAGAGAATAAATTATATTTCTAGTTTATTAAGTGCATATTTAATAGTTAATTTATTTTTAATTCTTACTATTCCTAGTTAATGGAAAAGTTGTACCCATCCATAATATTAAAGAAAAATAAACTGAAAATTCAATTTGATAAAAAAAAAAATGATAACGTCGGGTAATAACAACTAAATGATAAGGCGTTGCTCTAATGTCTTGCGTATAGACTCGTCCTTAATCGTATGTTTTTTCCGTTAAAAATAGTAAATACAGTTGTTTCATGTTTAAACTATTCATACTACTCTATATATTAAATTTAATTCATAAGATTAATACGGTATTCATTTAATGTTTCATACCAATCGGTCATCATATTATTATCGTTTGTACACAATTTAGTGTTTCATTTTGTTTTGTTGTTCCAAAATAAAGTATACGATTTAGTATAAGTATAAATTAAAATGTTTTCCTCAAACAAAACAACAAATAATAAACACCTAAGTAAGTACAAAGGTTTTCAAATTCGGTTACAAATTATTACAATCAATTAGTTGGGTACCTACGTCCTACATATTATATATTACTACCTAGTCGTGTATTATATTTTTGATAACTACCTATAGGTATTAAATAAAATGATATTAAAATGTATAGGGAGGTACCCACTCATGAAAAAGTATATTAATAGTTCATTTTATTTTGCATAATAATTTATTATTTTGTAGTTTATGAATTAGATAAGCACCATAATATATCGTAATAATTTACGATACCTACAGATGTTTTATTTGGGTGTTTAGTATACATATTTTTTATCTTTATGTTTCAGGCAGTTCAGTAAATAAATATATTTTATATTATTTTTAAAACTTATTATTTAACTCATTTAAAATGAATACTTCTCAATTAGAATTGAGTATTCAAGCAGCGGAAATTGCAAATACCTTGGAAGATCCGACTAAACCATTTTCTTCGTTTATGCAATTTAAAAAAAATGATCTTGACCTAACAATGTCTTTTATAAAAGCTCCTGCAATGACTTCTTCACTCAAAGAGGAGATTTTTTCTTTGATTAAAGACAATATGATGGAACCATATAAGAAGTGTCCTTGGGGATGGAAAGAGAGACAAAAACGTGCAGAGTTGTTTCATAGAGATGCTAGGTAAAATTAATTATTATTTAAAAATGCAATTTACTTTATTATTAAATTTTCTAACTAATCTTAATTAATATAACCAAGAATATAACTATGTTTTTTAGGTACATTTTAGTTAATCACTCAGATAATAACTCTCTAGCAGCTTTTGTGCATTTTCGATTTGACATTGAAGATTATGTTGAAGTTTTGTATTTATATGAGATTCAAGTTGAAGCAAATGTACAAGGTAAAGGTCTTGGACGCTATCTAATGAGTCTCATGGAAACAATAGCATTTCACTACAATATGAAACGAATCGTATTAACAGTACTTAAAAGTGAAGTGAATGTAGTCAAATTTTATTTTTCGCTACACTACGAAATTGAATCACATTCTCCACGTGATTCATTCTATTACATACTTGGTAAAAAAAAAAAAACTTTAGAACTTGTTAAAAATTAACATGATTAATACAAAATATTTCTTAATCTATAATAATAAATATTAATACATGCCTTTTAATTAATTTTATGTTTTATTTAATACTTAGGTACCTAACATTGATTTACAATAATTATTCATAATTTTGTTATAAAGAAACATATAATTTGTATAATAAAATTATATTTATAATACAATTTTATTATATGTTAAAAAATGGTATGTAGTGTAAGTAGATACACTTTGCTTGTGGGGTAGGATACTGATAATGGATATATTAAATTTTAAATCAATGATAAATCATATTCTATAAAATTATTTTGAGTGGAGCTCAGTGTAATATATACATAATTTTATTATTACCTAATTATTACTGTGAAACATTTAAATTTAATTTTATGATAGCCACTATATTTGCTATTTTTCCCATTTATAAAACATTTTCAATTTTAAAGGGTACTTTTCTTTTATGCTTAAGAAAACTACTGTGAAAATCAAAAAATGATCTCTGGAAAGTATCACCTAAAACAAATTTTTGATTTGTGTAGGTTCTTTACTCCAAAACTCCTACTAGATTCTTTTCATCCAAAAAGTTGTTTTAAGAAAAAACAAAATAAACATTATAAAACTAATAGATTCTACGTTCCACTAAAAATCTAAAATTAAGAAATCATAATGAACTTATTAGTTTTATAAATAATATTTAACAAAAATGTTAATTTTAAAAAAGTGTACCAACTCGTATAATTTAATTAAAATTAACTTGATTTGTTAACATCCAGCCTTGGGTCTGTTATTAGATCCTATAAATACTTATTTGCTGAAAGATTAAAAGATTACAGCTAAATGTGTGTGATCTACAAAAAAAGTTTCACTTTATCTAATTCAGTTAACCATCATTATGTTATTATTGTTGAGTGTTGTTGTATTACAATTTTGTTCAATATTTATAATATGTGTTACTATTAAAATTATTATATTTATTATTAATTTAATAATTTGAATAGTTATATAAACACATATGAATATAAAAATACATTTTAAATTTTAAATAAATTAAATATAAATCAATTATGACTATAGTGACTATACTTACTATGATAAAACTGAAATTGCTAAATTTTATAATATTGTAATATTTAAATATCGTAAATCTATTAAATTACTATGAATATTGTAAACAATTTGGTAGACCTTGTAGGAATTGTTGTACAACTTGTAGTTTTGTTCTCTATATATTAATCATCGACACCCATAGAGTAAAAACCATAAAGGATTTTGCAAGATATAAATACATAAAGAGTATTTCTTCCTTGTATAAAAACATTAAAAAATGCATTTTGATTAAATATTCTCTGTTAAGTTTCAGTGACTACCTGTAGTCTTAAAGTGTTATTCAAGTAAATTCGTAAATCTTATTTATATTAGAAAATTCATACGAAAAAAAAAAAAATTTGTAATTTCATTTCAAAATTATTTTATTATTATTAATGAAAATAATTCTAATTTTAAATAATCGGTTGGTGTGTAATTTCTTAATTTTGAAAATTATTTTATTAGTAGGTGCCTACCTATTATATTATTATTTTATTAATTGTAAAAGGTAACGTACCTATACCTATTTTTTAGTTATTTTACTACACACATGGCTGGATAGAATAAAAGCTTATATTAATGTTAAGAGGATGCTATACATCCATATTTTAAGGGGTTCTGTATGGGCAATTTTTATAAAAAAAAAGTAATTTAAAAATAGTTATGTATCAGTACCATTTTTTATTATAGTGTTACTACAATATTTGTTTAAAATCATGTTCATGGTCTATAATTACAACATATTTTTTTGTAATCGTAGAGACAAAATTTGAAATATTCACATTTTTCATATTTCGTATAAATTTTGACTGCGATTCTGAGAGAAGTTATAGTTATAAAACGTGAACGTATTTTAATACCATTAAGATGGGCGTGTAGCATTTTCTTAAAGCATATTATCATGTAAATATTTTACCATATGTCAATCCTATCGATTGTATAATAAATATCTAACGATTTATTGCTGGAATAATTTTAAAATTTCACAAAAAAATAACATGAAACAAAAGTAGGTGAGTATATTGACTTTTAACTTAATTTGTTCTATTTGTCTACAAGTCACAAATAGGTAACTATATTAACTAGTTATATAATATTAAGGTAGATACCTATAGGTGGTAAGTATATACGTATAACTAAATAATAATTTTTACTCGGGTTATTTTCCAACATTGTTGTTGTACCCATGTAATTATATGATAAAGTTAGTTACACACAGGTGCAGTATTGAGTCCAAATATGCAAGGCTGGGCAAGTTAACGATATTTTTTAACTCGTTAAGTTAATTGAAAATAATATAAGCTAAGTTAAGTTAAAAGTTACTGGTATATTTTTTATTAACTTTTAAAGTTAAAAGTTAACTTTAAAAAAAAAAGTAACTTAACTTAGTTAAAAGTTAAAATTTCCTAATTAGGAAAAAAAGTCGATATACCTATTATATCGTAAAAAGGTAAAAATGGATGGTTATTCTTTACGCTCAAAAAAACTACTCGGGAATTCTTCTGCCTGAAAAAGTGTATACATATCATGTAAAAATAAAAATACAACACTTCATTTTAAAACCCATGCATAAATAAGAAATCAGAAAATAACTTCTAACTACCAAGCAGTGGTGGATTTGGGGAGGGACGCAGGGTGACGGAGCTACTCTTCATGTTGAACAGCGTACCCCTTCATTTATTTATCAAGGAACGCAATGTTTGTTTTAATTTTTATTTGAAATTCTTAAAAATTATAAATTTTTTTTGGAAAAATCTTGAAATTACGAAAATGAATGTTTTTTGTCCTTATCACATAATTAGTTTTAGATAATAAGCATGATATAAAATGTTGAATAGTTGATCTTATTAAATTATATTGGTATCATAATAGGTAATGAATAATCTTCATTATCCGTGAATGGCTAAAACCTTAAAGGATGGCGAAATCAATGTCGACACCGATAAACTTCATTTCGGTCTACATCTACAACTTCCTCTATTATTCATTTAAAAGGAATAGTGTTAAATTATTTTGAAAGAGAAATGCTTAAACTACGCTATCTTAAAAATATGTAACCTAACAATGATGTGAAAAAAAATTTTGGATTTTTCTACTCATTATTCATGTTCTATAATAATCTAAAATGTTTTTTAAAATGTCCCCTGGTTAAGGAACTTGGGATAGGGGGTGTGGGGGACGAAGTCCTCCACGGCATACTTTTTCTCTAATATATGTTCCGGAACGCTGATTTTTGAACTAAGCTCAGAGTCCGTCCTTATTTATTTTTCCAATTCAACCATTGCTACCAAGATACCTATATTATTGTTCGATTCACACTAATGTAGTGTAAAATAAGCAGTACCTACCTAAGATTTTAATTTGACAATTTTCTGTAGTTTTTTGTATTAATTATCGATTTTATTATCAAATATTTTATATTTAACGTCATTAGATACTCTGCAAATTGTATATTTAGCAAGGCTGGGCATGTTAACGATATTTTTTAACTCGTTAAGTTATGTTAATTGAAAATAATATAAGCTAAGTTAAGTTAGAAGTTACTCGTATATTTTTTATTAACTTTTAAAGTTAAAAGTTAACTTTGAGAAAAAAAAGTAACTTAACTTAGTTAAAAGTTAAAATTCCCTAATTAGGAAAAAATGTCGATATACCTATTATATCCTAAAAAGATAAAAAAGGATGGTTATTCTTTACGCTCAAAGAAACTACTGGGGACTTCTTTTGCCTGAAAAAGTGTATACATGTAAAAATAAAAATAAAACACGTCATTTTAAAACCCGTGCATAAATAAGAAATCATCGATTCTTAACGATTACATACATGCTATACTGGGTACCTACTAAAATTGCGTATAAATACCAAAAAGTAAAATCCCGTTCAAAAATTTTCATTGTTCTTCGGGCAAAATTCAACTTAATTTAGATACTTTTGTATAAAGTTAACACGTTAATTTTAATAAAAAAAAAAGTAACTTATTAAGTTAAAAGTTAATCTGAAAAAAAGTAACGCGTTAAGTAGGTAACTTAATTAAAATTAACTTAACTTTAACTTTTAACTCGTTAATGCCCAGCCTCGCAAATATGTATACTTTCGAATATTATAATGTCATTAATAACTTGGGTTTTTTCCGGGGGAGGGAGTGTAAAAATAATTTTTCATATTATCCTTGTAAGTCGGTGAACAAATAACGTGTAAAACATCTGAACGCACGCCATCAAAAATTTCGAGAGGGGGTGATGATTCCGTGCAAACGCCACCTACGTATAATATTGTTACGTTACAGTGTTTTTGTAGTTACATTTCTTTGTGGACGATAGGGTACCTATGCAAGATAGCTGCGGCAATGCACGTTAAATCGCTCCCCTCTTCCCGGTGGAATTTTGACGTAAATGACGCTGTGGCGATGGCCATATTATAATAATTATTGTCCTCGCGTATTTCAACGGTGGTGGTCCGCACACGTATTTTCAAATATCGCAGCACACACCGAGATTTTTACCGCCACCGCGTTGCGATATTTCGTCATTCCCACGATTCACCTCAAGATTTTACACATTTTCTTAATCGTACTAACAAAAAGTATTAATTACATAATTATGTACAGGGTTATGTTACTCAAATGAATATACAATATTCGTACACATACTTAATGACCCACAGTGACGCCGTATACCGAAAAACATTGAATATTAAATATCTAAAATAAATTTTTGTAGATAGAATAAATTATCAATTAAAACTTAAAAATATACCAAATTAATGTTTTAATATTATATTTTACAAATCTCATGACCTATCCTGTAGTCTATTTTTATGTAGTATTTTTTGTCAAAAACTGTTAAATTTTCGTCAGATCCTGAACTTATGCCTACACACTAAACAAAAATATTCTTAGTTTAAATACATACCTATCTTAAAATAATCTAAAAGTAAAAACCACCATTTAGGTACTGTGCAGTTTTTTTTTTATATTATTGTTAAGAAATTAGAAAAATATGCAATGTTAAAAAAGTTATTTTGTCACTCATTATTTTATTTATGTTTAATGATCAAATTTTTCCATGTGATTCATAATATTTTACAAAAATATCAAAATTAAGTGCATTTTATGCTCAAAAGTTCAAAATGTAAATGAAATATTTTTTTCGAACGTTTTGACGCTCAGTGTCGCCTGATGTCGCCATGTTGAAAAAGGTGGTGTGACTTATCGATTCATATGAAAAATTTGCACGAAATATTATGAAGTTATTTTTATTAACTATCATGAAATATTTATAAATGTATTGTAATATTTTAAGAATAAATGTAAAAATTCCAATTTTTTTTATTTAAAACCCGATTTAATTAATTAGGTATGTTAGATGTCAATAAATAAATGATACCATAAATTTTTTTGCAAATTTCTTGTACGAATTGATATATCTTATAATTTTTTTCATTATGGTGACACTGAGCATCAAAACGTTATAAATGTGCGAAAATTATGTGACATATCGATTTGTATGAGAATTTTACATGAAATATCATGGTACCTACTAGCTACCATGATGGTAGGTATATTTATTGTTAAATTTATATCAAAATACAATGATTAAAAATTCAAAAACTTAGGTTTTAAAGGTAAAAAAAAATTTCAAAACTAAAGTAGGTACCTTCTATTGAAATGTTGTGCCAAAAAAAATGGGTAGGTACCTACTTATGAAAAAATTGGATTATATGAAGCAAATTATGTCCCTAAAATATTCTGATTTTCATACTACACATTTTTCCTTCGAATGACCCCTTTTTTATTTCTTTCATCAATAACATTATAAATTATAATATGTGGAGTTTGATTAACACACAGTTACTAATTTCGTACTACACGAAATTTTAGGGGCTGTTATGAATAAGTCAAATCTTCTTGTCGATAAGCTTACAGAAAAAAAATAAATAAATAAGATAAACAGAAATAAATAAACATCATAGTAAAACGAAAAATATTTTTGTACTATTCAGAAACCTAAATTTAGTCATTATAATATTATTACCTACTTTTTTCAGTCATCACACTCTATTTCCAATTATTATTGTTTTATTCTATCTACAAAAATTAACTTTAGATATTTAAGTTTCTAAATTCAATATGTTTTGTTATACGCCACTGTGTCACTGAGTAGGTGTACGAATTTTGTGTATTCATTTCAGCATCCTGTATCTATAATAACGAATATCTACTTATTCACAGTGTCGTGTTATCAACTTTTTCTGGGAGGGGGAGGGTTCATCAGCATTACTATATATTTTCTATTTATACATTTTTCCTAAATTTCTAACGGTAATATATAAAAAAAAAATACTGTAGGTACAGTAAATTGTGGTATTATTTTTAGATAACTTTTATATTTATTTAAAACTAAGAATATTTTAAGTTTTATATTTAGGCATAAGTATACCTGATGAAAAGGGTAACAGTCCTTGACAGAAATACTACATACCTAAATATACCAAACTACAAGATGGGTCATGTGAGTTGTAAAATATATTATTAAAACATTAATTTGGTATACTTTTAAGTTAGAATTGATAAATTTTCTTTAAGTTTTATAGTTTATTGTTCCTTAGTTTAGGAATAAATGATAAAAATACCTAGGAATAACGTGACACGTCCTATAGTTAATTACATTTTGCAGATTACCAAAAAACTCCAACCACATTTGTAAAATCATTTAAATGGTAAATACATTAATAGGAAACTCATATTGAAATATTTTTAAGCTTTTGTAGAATACATACTAGGTATGTGATAAATTGTCTACTTCTATTTGGATATTAAATTGAATTAGCGCCCGCCACACTGCGATTTTATTGTCAACGGTTTTTGTTCTATTGCGCCATACTGCGTTTTTCTCGCCATTAAGTCCGAGTACGAAAAATGAACGCAGATTTTCACCTGCCTATACCTGTGATTTTTCAAATAATATGCAAATAAAAAGTTCGGGCTGTTTTAGTATATGCCTAATTGTTAAAGTCAACAGAGGAATTATTTTGAAACTCCATCTTTGTGGGCATCCAAAACAGGTTATGATAACCAGCACTCATTTTTCGTGCTTTTTGACGAAATATCGTCGTGGTGTCTACAAATTATAATTTAATAGATACAGATTACTCCACTGTCCACAGTTATTTTATAAATTATAATATTAGAGAATATACCTTACATAAAAATGTATAGGTATGCCTGAAAACTACAACGTACATACTGTGATATGATATCTAGATACATTTCTCGTTTCGAGGAAATATTATAATTCATATAGGTAGGTAAATATCATTTAAATAAAGTTTAATCAACTATGTGGAGGGAAAAATAAAAATTGATTTCACCACCACACGTGTTACATATTATTCTACAAAGTTGAAAGTATCCAGTATTATTTTTAATATTATTAATTACCTATATGATATATATTAATAGTATTATCTAACCTAACCTAATAAATACCAAAAGAAACTACCTACTTAAGTGATAGTACCTATCTCTACCTATGTAATTTTACAATGATATTAATCAAAATAAAAATAATTTTGACAGCTTGGATAAAAAAGAGTTTTAAATCATATTTATAAGTCCTTAGAAATATAGATATATTATCCTTAGAAAGTCTCGTCGATCGTCGCCACTCAGCAAATTTATCATTCCTTTCTAATCTACTTTCCTCCAAAATTGACAGCCCTGAATCACTTTCTCGTGTTTCGTTCAATGTCCCCTGCCGCCGTACGCCATCATCTTTTTCATCCCCTATATAGATATTCCATTCTCATCCTCTAACTATATATACTATCTCAACTCTCCGATCATCCGTTTTATGCGCATTGCCAATACCGACCCTTTTTTCTCCCTCTAAAGTTGAGCATAGTTTCCTTAAAGCTTTTTATTATTGACCATTATATTATAATGTAATAGTTTCTATTCATAGCTAATGGGTACGTTCCGCCGTATTGTAAACTAAAATTAGTAGACTTATTCCATATTATATTAAGCGGTGTTTAAATTAATATTATTAAAAACGAATAATTTGGCTATCAGTTAATTATTATAATATCAATTTAGTTGTGTGTAGGGTATTAGGTATGGGTACAACAATTACATTCACAGTGGCCTGAAATGTAAACTTTATAATTGCCAATCAATGACGGTTACAGCAGTGAACTCACTATGCATAATATTCAATGAATATTATTCATCTTATCAAATTCACCCATGGTGAAAATCGTAATATCATATTTTTATTACGGAAACCCGTTAGTGAAAAAAACGTGGTGTTCGGACCGACGGCGAAACAAACCGCAGTGTGGCGCGGGCCCATTCAGTGTTTTTTTCAGGCACTTCTCCGGGGGGTCTGAGCCCCCCCCACCCCCCCGGAGAAAATTTGAAGAATAGTAAAAAAATACCAAATATTAGACAAATTTGTCTGTGGCGTATTTACGGGGGGGGGGGGGGTTAAAATCCCCACCAGAACAAAAAAAAAAAAAAGCTAAAAGGTTATACAAATATTATTTGTACATTAGTCAATTTATATTATTATATTATATATTATACCCACGGCTATAGATACTATGGTTGCGCGACGACCTATACCGAGCGTAAGATATGTGACCGGCAAATGTTCTTATCAAATTAGGCAAAAACCTGGGGACTACTAGCGCTCCTAACTGTGTAGTTCAT